>JAMLFY010000014.1:25837941-26030441 GCA_030441495.1 Dalbergia oliveri | reverse complement strand
AAAAAGCCATTAATTAAGTTTTTAATTTTTTTCTTGGCTGCATCAAAAATAATAAAAGCAACAATAGAATTGGATGAGTCTTCAAATAATGAATAAAAAAGTTAATTACAATCACTAATACGATAATATATAATTAAATAAATATATAAAAAAATTTATGGGCTCGCATTAGAAGGTCATTTATTAAGTTTGAACTTGTTTCCACAAAAAAAAAAAAGAAAAGTTTCAACTATGTTGAAGCTAAAAATAAAATCGAATGCGTAACCTAGTTTAGTCCGCTTTTGAAACCACAAGTCTCTCCCTTAATAATTCGTCTGACTCTAATTGAAAACAATGATAAAAATGTTTACTTTGTTTACGAACGATGAATTGGAGTGATCACCAATAGTTGTGACGAGAGATTAAAAAACCCGTCACTTTCATGGTAGGCAGAGTGGATTGATGGCTGTGAATTTAATCAAAGATCAAACAACCGAAAAATTTCTCAACTTGTTCTCTTTTTTTATTTTATTTTTTGGTCAACTCTTTTTTTTTTGTTGGTCTGAGAAAATCTGATGAGAATGGGTTTAGCGAAAAGAAAAAGAAAAAGAAAGAGAAGGCCAGACCAAAACGAGACGACTAAAAGGAATGGAGCAAACGTGAAAAGTGGGCTCACGTTTGGAAAGTAATTGGGCTTCGGTTTAGTATCGGAGCCGGGATGTCAACCAAAAACATAACATAATTTTTCTATATATAACAACATATTATTCAAGTATAGTGTAAAACTCTTGTATAATAATAGTATATTTATAGGCTATAGCTTAGTAGTTGTAGTTGTTCTTACACCTTTGAACCTAATATTGGACTCCCATTCTCTCTTTCCCTATCCCCTCTAGAAAGCCTTTGTTAAAAAAAAAACATATTATTCAAGAATAATGTAAAATTCTTGTATAATAATAGTATATTTATAAAAATCTGTTAATATATATACATTATCTGGTAATTTTTTACATTTTCAATTATCTGGTAATTTTTTACATTTTCATGGGTGCATATCAATAATTCTCATAATATATATCTGCAAAATTTGGTTTGAGATTTGATGAGAAGAACCTAATCAAGTTTCTAAACTTGATGATTTGATCCCAGCTATCGTTATTATGAGTAGTATTATTGCGTTTCACTCAAGAACAAAATATGAATTTCAACGAGTGCAGCACATATATTTGTGGATATGAAAAGTCTAGCATGTTCTATATACATTGGTCGTCATCAATTTCTCTAGTGAGCTTTATACTACGCAATGTTCGGTAACGTTGCTTTCAGAACCATTATTGTGTATAACACGACTACACAAAGGTGTAAATATTATGCCAAAAAGAAGCAACACGCTATGGGACAGAATTAAAGACTGCAAGCATTCCATAGCTTCCACATCCAAAGTGCTATGATTTACTGTGCCCTACTAGATAGCTAGCCACAATCCCAAAAAGAAAGCCCAAGGTGAAACTATATTCTAATAACATTTTTTTTTTCCTAATACAACTAGCTAACGCCTTTGCTTTTGCTCTACACTACAGGGCTCCAAGACTATATATATATATACCAATATCATGTGAAATTGTCTCTACCTTTGTACCAAAGGAAGGAGGTTGGTGTCATCACGTGTATTACAATGTTCAGCTATTTTCTTTTCTTTTTGGCAGTACATGGGAACGTTAAGGCTATTTACCACTCCTTCTACTACTCCTATCTGCACTGTGAGAGAGGTCTGGATCATGATGAGCTCATTAAATACTTTTTCTTTTCCCTTCTTGTTGTCTGCCGAAATAAATAAATACGGCTAAATATCTTTTCATTATTTTTAGTAATGAATTAAATAGCATAATTTCAAAAGGGTTACATGTATTATGTGTAAATATTTGTTTTCCAATTACCTTAAAGGTAGGAGTGGTTAGGAAGTGAAAATAAAAGTAAATTTTTAATAGATGACCTTCATATGTAATTTTATATTTAGAGCTTATCCATGAAAATTTACATATCATTTTTATCCCCTAATCAAATAAACCCTAAAGAATAAAATTTCTACTCTTCCGAGTAAACAAAATTTTCAGCAAGGATACTATCAACTTATAATGTAATCAAAAGTTTCAATTGGGAGTTTTATATGTTTTAATAATACTTTTTTATAGTTTAATACTATTTCTTTTATTCCCCGATACGTAAATTAAAACAGTACATATCTTAACTGAAATAACCAATATGTTAATTGAAGCATAGAAAACTGTCGCCTCTTCTGTTGGGAAAAGCTAGATGTGCCTTATCCTGCCTGAAAATTTGCGTACCTTGACATGGTTATTTTGTTTAACTTCCTAACCAATAACGAAGGATCGATTAATTGGAATCCTCTGTAAGAATTTATTAACAGGGAGCTTCTCTATTTCAAACCTCTAACGTAACTGAGCCAACGTAAATGTTAATCTTGTTAGCTGCATCCACCCACTTGTTATATTATTATTATTATTGGAAATAAATAAATAAATATTTATGAATGAATAATGAAGGTGGGGGCGTTTGGCTCTTACTTTTGCAAAGTTGTATGATCAGAATTGGAATATAAACGTCGTGGCTATTTGTAATCTGCTGTTGGTTCGCTATCACGGTATCACATAGCATCTACTTCCGTCCCATCCCGGGCAATAAAATCACAACATACAAAGGGATAAAAAAATTAAAAAAATATAAAAATAAGACCTTTGCCTTGTGATAATTTAAGAACCACCTTCACCCTTTGTAAGCTATGTAAAAATGATATTTTAAGGCTTTATTTAATGACTTAAGAAATGAATACTTTTTTTATTAGCTCTGTCAATATTTCATTGCTAATGGAAAATACGTTTTATTCCAACCACCTGATATATTTGTGTAATTTATACCGATTTTAAAAGAATACGTTAAGACCCAAAATAAATCCACATACTGTAAAATTGAATTTTTTTTTTTATGAAAACTGCCCATTTTAACCTTTATTCAAAAGCGAAAAACATCTTTCAATTGGAAGTTAAAAATAGCAACTTATTATTTACAACTACTTATAAAACAAATTGACGAATTGTATTTTGATGCTGATTGGAGTATATATAGATATATATGAACAGAGTGTTGCAAGAATTATATCAAACATCATTCAATAAATTAACTAATTGATTAAACTATTCTTAGTTTCTTACTCTATTGTCATCAAATAAGTGTCAAAATTATCGACCAAATGGTGATGGAGCGCCCGAAGACGGCTGGTTGGGACCCACATGGATATGGCTTGCCGGCCGGTCGGCCCGGCCCATTACAAGAATGAAGCCGGCCCATGTCACAAGGATACACGCGTCCACCTCCAAATGCTGGGCAAGGGCTAGTGGTATCTAGTTGATTTCTTCACAAATCAATCAATAACTAATGCAACTGCATTCTGTACCCACTCACTCACTGATTGATACCACAAATGTAAAACAACAACAAATATCCATCCTTCTTAGAAAGTCATCGTACGAATGGATGAATGAATGATGTAATTTAACTGATTTTATAAATTATTCATTTAGTGGCTTTGTGTACATGGCTAGTGCAGCTGATTTTAGGTGACCATTGCTAGAGTATATGGGTGGTATCAGAAATTAGTTGGAATTAGTTTACTTTATTATGTATTAGTTAGTAGTTTATTATATTTTTTAGTTTATTTAAGGATATATTCTATTATACTATCTCAATCTTTTCTATTATTAGTAAAATTTTTATTTTCAATATTTTTTTAATTATTGCTTTTTTTTTCTGTAATCACTATGAAATTCACATGATATCACAGTCATTCCATAAGTTGTTAGATTATGAGACATTAATAATTTTATATCTAATAACTATTACTTTTTTTTTCAAAAAGAAAACAAGAAACTCAATTG
This sequence comes from Dalbergia oliveri, assembly GCA_030441495.1. Lineage (NCBI taxonomy): Eukaryota > Viridiplantae > Streptophyta > Magnoliopsida > Fabales > Fabaceae > Dalbergia > Dalbergia oliveri. The sequence continues at coordinate 26,026,509 of JAMLFY010000014.1, read as the reverse complement.
AAGTGCACTCATAATATGTAATATATAATTTTTTTAAAATAATATTTATACAAAAAAACACTGTTTAACATAAGTTTAAATTTGATGCATAATGCTTTCTAAGAATATCATAATTTTTGGTATATTAAGAAAATCAAATATATATATATATGACCATTATTGTTTAAGAAATAAATTTATATTAATAAGAAAATCAATGATAATAATTTAAGAAAATGATAATTTAAAAAACAATGATAATAACTTATATTGAAGCAAATTTAATTTCGAATGATTGCTTTAAAAACCTTGGTAAAGTAAAAATAGACGAGGGTTGAGAAATTGTCAGCCTTATCCTTATCCCTCCCTCCCGCTCTCCCTGGTTCCTTTCAGAAGAATCTCCCACACGTGATTTCTTCCGTTTGGCGCGAGCGAAAGGATGGGCCTACCAAACGGACCCCGCACTTTGCCAGTTTCTCAAATCCAAACAATCATATATGTGGGTCTCAAGCACATAAATTATTACTGCAAAAATATGTCAACATAGAAACGCGTCCTGACCTTTTTCCTTTGTCCAATTGCCCTTTGCTTTTCTACCAATTTACCAATCAAATCGGCTTGAAGCATAAAGAAAGATATAGGAATTATGGTTTATTTGTAAATAGATAAAATATCGTATTTTCGCTAGGAAATTAGATCATCATGAAGAGAAACCTTATAGGTGAAGCAGAATTTCTTTTGAGATCAGAGTATAGAATTTAAAATGCTCAAATAGAATTTATTAAATAGCTGTATAATTAAAAGCCAGGTTTAAAATAAGTTAAGTGTATCTGAATAACTTTTAAGGAAAGGAATTATATAGAAATTTCGTTCAAACATTAATAAAAATACTATGTTAATGTTTATTCTTATTCAAAAACTATATAAACTATTCCCATAATATCCCCAAACTTTTATTTCTTGTCGTAAAATTACTATTGGTGAACATATTTTAACTGGAATTATAATTATTTTTCGAGTTGATTGTCAAAATCGACTAAGTGACGGGACCTATTATTTACGACTATCAAAATATTGAAAAGCTTCACGTAATATGGAGGAGTCGGAGACTATCCCGATATTTGAAATTTTGAACTATTCTTGCGACAATCAGATGTTAATATTGACTTTATGAAGGAATTGTAACATATCTATGAGTAAGATAAATTTTAATGTATTATTTAGCACATGCATGTCTAGTGATGACATTTACATTTCATTTTTAATAAGACTATACCTGCTTGTTTCTACGTAAATGCCATTTTAAAATTTAATATACACACCCACGATACAGATGTAAAACATTTTTTCCTTTTTCCGACTTTAGGTGACGGGTTGCATATTAAAATTGTCAATGATTTGGGCTTTGGCACGCCATATAATTCTGAATTTCTGATTGTCAAAGAATCGAAACAATGAAAATAATCGTTCTCATTGTGAAATCTATGCAAGAATAATATGTCAATCTAAGTGAGTATTACCTTTAGGATATTCGTAATAATTGCCTTAATAGATCTGGTTAAAGGATAATTTTTTTTTCAATTAAAAAATTTCAAGCCTTTGATATATAAGATCTATTGAAAGGTTTAAATCTTTTTTTTTTAATTTTTTAACTAGTATCCTAAGTTTTTTTTAAAAAAACCTTAATTTTATTTTTACTTCCACTGAAAAACGAAAATTAATGAAAGAGAATGCTATCTATTGTGCAAAATAGAAGTCGCAAGAGAAGAAGCACAAGGCTATATTATTCAAAAAAAAGTTAGAAATTTGATAACCAAAACAATAATTAGAAATTCTTCCGAAAGGAAAAAAAAAAAGTAGAGATTTTTTGAAAAGTGGATATCAGATATTTCAAATCCTCAAGTTTTTTTTAAATAATAAATAATAAATTATGCAATCTCAATCAATTAACATAAGTAGTTAGCATCAAGATCATCATCATGAACATCTCCACAACGTTCTAATTTTTATTTATATTATTATATTATTTTATCTTAACTCGATATGGAAAGATGAAATTCAAATTACTACTCAAGAACACCACAACACAACGCAGGTTTTGGAGAGTCTGTGTCACCAGTGACCAGAGCGGAAGCCACCCACACACACACCACAGCTCAGACAAGCAAGCACCACCCCCTATTTCCTCGCTCTGTTTTTACAGTCTTTTCTTTTCTATACTTTCTTTGTTTTCCCTAAATTTCAGGGTTTTATACTCGTCAATGCCTCATCTCTCTCTTTGCACCCCTCTCTCTCTCTCTTATAACCCCATTCCCTTTTGTTACAAAACTCCAACTCCTGAATTAGAAACCCATTTCAGGAGTTCATTTTTCTCTCTATTACATTCATTGATCTTAAAAGATCTGTTTTTTCTGGGTTTTTCCTTTTTCTTTTCCCTTTCCTTTTTTTTTCACTTTTTCCCTGGGTCTTATATTTCTGAATATTCAACCCCTCCCCACCCCCCCTTTTTGTTCTGTTCACAATTCATATTTATTTGTATTCATCTCTCAGTTTCTGAAGAGATTTGAGCTCAATATATGAAAGTTTCAAGCTTTCTGACTATGATGCAAAAGGGGTGTTTCATGGCTTCCCAAAATGTAAAAAACTCTTCTTCTTTATAAATTTTGAATCTTGTTGCAACCATTTTTTTTTATTACGACAAATTTTGAGCCTCTCCTCACCTAATCTCAAGCACCCAGGTCCTCAAAATGGACCATTTCATGGTTTCAGACTAGTGGGTTTATTTTTCCCTATTTGACAAGGTCCCTTCTTTCCTATTCAAAACGCAATCTTGTGTCAAATACCCATATTCCCCTCTGTGCCCCATCTTTGTTGATCTGACCCCAAAGGAGAAGGAAGAAAAAAACAATGTATGGAACAAAAAGCAAAATAGACCTTGCCTTTGAGTACCAATCTCAAGTAGCAGTTTTGAGGCCAAGCATCCATTCCAGGAGGGCAAATCTGACAGTGAAATTCCAAGACCTTTATGGTTTCACTGTGGAAGGGAATGTGGATGATGTGAATGTGTTGAATGAGGTGAGGGAGAAGGTGAGGCAACAGGGTAGGGTCTGGTGGGCATTGGAAGCCAGCAAAGGTGCTAATTGGTATCTGCACACTACCATTGGGCAAGGCAGTGCCCTCACATCATCATTGAAATTCTCAGCACTGGCCAATGCCATCACCTTGAAGAAGCTGATCAGGAAGGGGATACCCCCAGTTCTTAGGCCTAAGATTTGGTTTTCATTGTCTGGGGCAGCCAGAAAAAATCCACTGTGCCGGAGAGTTATTATGATGATTTGACTAAAGCAGTGGAGGGGAAGGTCACCCCTGCTACCAGACAGATAGATCATGTGAGTTCTCAATTTTTTATTGATGAGGATCTCAAACAATTGGATTTGGTTTTGGTTACAAGTTATTTATTTAGTATTACTTTTTTTTTTTCGAATTGTGGGCATTACCCTTCTGGCTTGGTTGGTGTTCTTTTACATGATAATAATTTGCAGATGGGTGGATCATTGATTCATTTCCAGACTTTACATCGAATGTGATGAAAGAGTTCACTGAATTTGATTAACGAATCGCATTGTGTTGATAGAGGCTAGACTTTACGTTGTGTATCTTGTGAAAAGATTCTTGGACAAATCTTGATGCAGATTTTGATGGGTTATAGTGGGTGTGGCCTCTCATTCCTCAATGAGAAAATTTTAGTATTTATGGATGATAATGGAAGTTAAGCAATGCATAAGATAAGAGTTGAAGCATCTTTAGCCCATATATTTATAACCTTGCAATGTTGTGGGATCCCTTAGCTTGGGCGTATGTAAAGAGTTTAAATGTTCTTTAGCGTATGAATTTCAGTTGAGGTAAAATGCAGCTGTGCAGAATTTGTGTGGCAGTACAGTTTGAAGATTAGGTATCAACTTTCTGTAGGCTTATATATCGACTTTTATATGTATTTGTGATGTTATTTGAACTTGATGGATTTGTAAAGGGACATCAGCGGGTTTATTGTGGTTTTGAAATGGTTGTGTGTTATTGATGCTTGTTTCAAAATAATCTGAACTTTTACACATGTCACAATGCTCATCATATTTATTCTGTTTCTAATCATTCTTTAAGCATATGTGCAGGACCTACCACGAACCTTCCCTGGTCATCCATGGTTGGACACTCCTGAGGGGCATGCTGCTCTTAGACGTGTTCTTGTTGCTTACTCATTCCGTGATTCTGATGTTGGATATTGTCAGGTGGGTTTGCACTGCTCTCCCTTCCCTTCACTGCTGAGTATGTGGAAGACAATGCTATGATAACTTGAAATTTAACAAAAATGAATGTCTTTGAGGAGAAAATGTCTTTCGTGTGCCTTCTTTGTTCATTCAATCAGTGTGTCTTCTATTCTTCTCCCAGCTTTAGATGTCAAATCTTCATCAATTAGTGACATGCATGTTGCTTGTTCTCCTTTTGCTTTTAAACCCTCAAATTTCAAAGATCGTGCAACTGGAGCCTGAATTAGTTTCTGTGCTTGACTTTTGATTAAACTAAATATGTCATTCACAAAGCTTATTATGCTATTATAAATAGCACCTCGAGTCTTGTGTTTAAATTGTTTTAAAGTAGGTAAAATATAGGACCACATAGTTCCTTTAGCTAAAACTAAAGTTGTCAATAGTCTGTTGTTTACTTTGAAGAAAAATGTTAAATACGTACCTCAGAACATATTTTCTCAGATTTTTATTGACTGTTCAATATTGTTTCTACAGGGATTAAATTATGTTGCAGCATTGTTGTTGCTTGTCATGAAGACAGAAGAAGATGCATTTTGGATGCTTGCTGTCTTGTTAGAAAATGTCCTGGTTAATGATTGTTACACAACTAACTTATCAGGCTGCCATGTTGAACAGAGAGTTTTTAAAGATTTACTTGCTAAAAAGTGCCCAAGGTATTAAAATTTGTTGAACTAATTGTGTATCATAAGTTTGTTTCCTAGTATCGTCTGAAAATTGGAGTAATGGAAATGCAGGATAGCAACTCATTTGGAATCTTTGGAATTTGATGTTTCCCTTGTTACCACTGAGTGGTTCCTTTGCCTCTTTTCAAAGAGCTTGCCTTCCGAGGTTAGAATAATGTCTGAAAACTATGCATTGAAATGTTCAATTTTTGCCCATATTAATACTTCTTCCATGACTCAGACAACTCTGCGAGTCTGGGATGTTATTTTCTATGAGGGGGCTACGGTTATGTTTAATGTGGCCTTGGCAATCTTTAAGGTACATCTTGTGTAGCCTTTATTGGTTTTTGATTCATACATGCAAAAATATAGAAGGGTATGCTTTGTCGGAAGAGATGTTTCAATAGTTGTAAACCTAATTGCAGATGAAGGAAGATGAGTTACTTCTATCCCATCATGTTGGCGAAGTGATCAATGTTCTGCAAGTGACTACTCATCACCTATTTGATCCAGATGATTTACTGACAGTACGGCAACTTTCACTATTTCCTACATTTTATCTATTTTGTCTTTCGATCGGTTAGATATTGTCTATATCAGATGGTTTCATTGTTATCGTCCTTACATGTTTTGTTCTGAGATACTATATAGCAATTTCAGTTCATGTCATTATAAGAAGAAAGCCTATGAACATGTTTCTCACCAAAGGATGGATAGTTTGGGATTGAGGGAGAAAATCTCTGCTCTTTTGGTGCAAAAAAAGAAACGAAGAGAAAACTACTTTGTGCCCCGTATATGATGAAAAGCTTGACAGTTTTTTTCCTAATTGTTATTGTGTTTGCAGGTAGCATTCGATAAGATAGGTTCCGTGGCAACCAATACCATATCAAAGCAAAGGAAGAAACAGGAACCTGAAGTCATGAAGGAGCTTGATCAGAGGATAAGACGATTAAATTCCCTTAAAGTGGAAAATAATAATTAGCATTTGCTTTGTCTAAAAGAACCATCCTTGTAGGGTCTGCTGCCTCGAGCAGAATGTTGAATTTATGCCTTCCCTTCAATTCTTCTTGGGGCATGACACCAGCCCTGTTGTTTTCAGGATGTTTGTAGGTGATAAGTGTAAATTTGAATATGGATAATACCTCAAAATCATTAATGTTATTATGTGCATGAACAACTAATTAGGGCATTGTGATTTTTCGCTGCCCTGGATTTACATTATTAAGCATGTTCCTTGCATGTCTTGATATGACAAGGCATTTGGGCCTGTTCAATTTACATTGTTGTTAAATCTTAAAAGGGTACTTGGTAAAAAATTGTTACCAAGTAAGAATAACAGTATCAAGAATAAAGTTAATGCAAACTGAAGCAAATGGCAGTGGAAGCATGGAGTTTTGAAAAATTCTACAATTGCAACTTGACAACTACTTATCATCTCACAATATGTATAATAACTACAGATTGATCAGTGATGTAAAACTATTCATTCTCTGTTTATGGTGGTCTGCTGGCTTCCAATCATAAAGTATAGCGGTCTCATCTGCTTTTTGTGATTTCACTGTGTTGATGTGCTCAGTTCAACATCTACTCAATAATAATGGTTGATGATGGTGGCAATGATTAACAAAGGCAGGAAATACATGGGGTTGAATATAGGAAATATATTATATATCTAGTCACCTAGAAACAAAAATTAGAAGAGGTCATGTGACTAGTTTCAGCTATAGTTTCCAATGCTACATATAACAAATGACTTAGCAACAATGAACAACAACCAGTACTTATTCTTCACATTTCAGCCGTTAATGCTTAGTGTTTTTCAAGGATACCCGTATAAGTATAACTCATTACGGGTATGTGGACAGAACACACTATTGAGCTTAATATTCTAGCACTATTCCGACCAAAAAAAGAAAAATCCAGAAATATTGTAATTATGTAAAATGCAGCCTAATCAATGATATACCGAAAAGAGAAATCAGATTTCTTGTTGGAGTCCTTTTCTTTAGATAATGCTCATTATACTTGCTAAATAAGTTTGAGAATTAGTATGCCTGCGAAGAAAGATTACAGATAAATGAAAATGTCACACCGGGCATGCATGAGTGGGTTCTGTGTGCACGTCGAAGGGTGTAAGTAGGTGGATTCTAACCGGGATCTCACTAGTGTATCCGTTATACGTGAGTTAAATTATGACTACCGAAACAAACGGACGATACTATTACTCTCCTATATTAAATCCACTTAAAACTTCTTTTTTGTTACAAATGTTTTCAATATCACATTTCATCAATCCATTATCTTTTAGTGAATTCCTCATTACGTTAGTCAGAACCTGTTGGCCTGCTGCTGACTTTTCTAATTTCTTCAAATATTTAAAGACACAAATATTAATATTGTTAAAAGACGTTTCCGGCATATTTGGCAGAAAAGGGGAGCATGTTACTACCATGGAGGGACTAGACTACAAGGTCTACAATTATGTCTTCCAAAACTACACCTTCGATTTCAGTATTACGAGAAAGATGCCTCCCAGAAATCTAGTGAAGAAACCTAGAACAGCTTGCATTCTGAAGAAAAGGGAAAAGTTGGTAAACAGTCTCAAAAAACCATGGGAAGGCTATCTGTATTTCACTACAATTAAATGCAAAACAATCTATAGTTCTGATCATCCAATTCAACCCGTTTCTGGACGCATGAAGAGTAATCTTAGCCACCAAATCAAGAAAAGAAAAAGGAATCTCTATTGGAGAATAAAACGATGCCTTCCTCCCATCTTATTACTGGGAAAAATTGCATGCAATTTTCATCAAAGAATACACCTAAGTACAAAAAAGTCTAAACGAGAAAATTTACAGGATCCTTCTATTCTGTGGTTTTCAATTAAAATAATAAAAAAAAAACAATATAGCTCTTTCTTTCGCCTTGAGCACCAAGAGGATGCCATTTTCCCTTTGTTCTATAAACAAAAATGAATATGTTTCCCTCATTCTATATTGAGTATGCTTTACTTCAACCTTTTACCAGGCTGCCTCTTTTTCAACACCAGCAGAGGTTTCTAAATTTCTACCTTAAGAAGAGTTGGCATTCTCTGAAGCTGTATCATCAATGGCTAAATTGGATACCTCATTAGCTACATCTGTTTCATTCTCGCCATCTACTAAAGCTACAGGTGATGTAGCCTCTGGTGTGACATTTTCATCTTGTTTCTGCAGGCTCCAATACATGATGCTAGCAGTTAAAATGAGTATCATCTTCTGGTTGACCTGTCAAGTTTGAATGCAAAATAAGCTAGAGCCAGACGAAAGGAACTTTGGTCCAGTAAGGGACATTGATGAAAGTCTGATGGAAACTTGCAAAACATTGATACACTATTTATGTAACAACAATGACTGGACTACCATTGATCTTCAACCAAGCATCTTAAGCATTTATACGAGACTAACCCCTTGGATTCAGAAAGTAATTAAACTAACAAGCCCACCCAACAATGACCGGTGGTCAATCAAATATTGGAGAAAAAATGTCACCAGTTCAATCAAAATTTACCAGACTGGACAAAATCATGCAAATTGACTTTTCATGATAGTACCTCTATTATGTCCTCCGGTAACAGGAAAATGGAACACCCAAGTTTTCGGGCAACACTGATTATATATGTTGCATTCAACTTCTTATCTTCATCTGCAATTCAAATAACAGAATGATTTGAACACTTTAATTGTTGTGTGTAACATAATATATTCACATTCACATCACAAAAGTCCAATGTAATGATCATTTAAAAATATATATATAGAGAGTTCCAAAGAAAATTCAGCTAGCCTCAATTTCTTGACTGCAGGGAAAAGTTGACATACCAGTCTCCCCCTTAGTGACAAGACTCCAGTTTACCACCCTTGGTTCCACAGCACTCAGAAGATCAAGGAAGAAAATGCCATTGGAAAGACTCTTATCCTGATGAAGAAAAAGAAATAAAAATAGATATCGATGGACTGTAAGAATAAAACTACAAGTTGCAGTTCAAGTGTTCAACAGCAAAGCAACCTTTATGCACTCCTTCCTTTGTAGTCAACATTGAACAGTCCTTTCATTTATTTCTATAGATTTAAATTGCTTTTAGTACTATTGATGAGCAGTAGCATGGAAGGCACAACACAAATACACACAATACAATTTTTAAACATCAGTCTATAAATTCAAAATTTTTCAGAGCCACCTTGAGATACACACATACATGTTAAAATATTCATAACCTTGAAAACGGTTAATATTTGCTTGATTACCTTGAAACTCTCTATTTGGGAAGTTCTTCTTGCTCTCTTCACTTTATTGTTTGCCCAGTTTAGAATATCAGCATCAGTAATCTCCTTACCTTGGGAGTGTGATCTCAAGTTTCTCAGAAGTTGGAGCATAGTAAACCTCATCAGCTGCCACAAAAAGGCTGGGGGACAAAGATGCGATGGAGATGAATATTCCCAAGGTATAAAGAGGCAGATTTTAAAAAAATAATGACAAAGCAACAATACCCCATCCCAAGACCCTCAACCCCACTTATAAAATATTTAATTATTCTATATCCAATTTTTCAGCAAATTGTTCATTGCGCAAGTATAGTCTACAGATGTACCTAGCATCATCTTTTCTTTTGAATTTCAGAAAGGGACAGCAAACCAACAATTACAAATCATTACAATGCTGAAAAACCTTGAAACTGACCTAGTAAGAGCTTCTTATTCCCTTGCACAATATCATTGCCAGCAACATTCACTAAGGAAAAGTTAAGCTCCTTCCCAATCTTTATAACTTGGTTGCAGTTCTCAACTTTCGAAATGGCATCTTTATAGGAGGCTTTGTTGCCTGCTTCCAATTGACAGACCCAGGTGAAACCTTATCAAGAACTTCTAATAGAACCCATCTGCACAAAAGGAAATGAAGAAATAAATGGAAACAAATAATATGATAAGAAAAAGGAAGAAGCATATTATGAAGCAACTGAGCAGTGGAAAGCTTACCATTTCTGACATCCTCAAAAAGATTATTGACATAAGAAGCAATTCCAAGACTGTTAATCCACAGTCTGAAGCATCTTTCTTCCGCGATGTCTGTGCATCATCAGTAGTCATCATCTCAGCAAAGGACATTTTCTTGCTGTCAGCTGTAAGGCCATTCCTACAAATTACAGGTACCAGAGATTTTTGGATTTATATGCATGACACTCGCAATCTGAATCAGCTAGAGATCCATCATGTACCATATACATCTTTTTAACTCATTAACTTTTACTGTATACTTGTTGCTAACAATTGAATCAATATAGGATGAAATCATTAGCACATCTGCAAGCTCTTAAAACTAACATACCTATGCTGGAATATCTGAGCAACAAATGCAAGATTAAGATTAGGAGACCCCTCCACTATGTCCTTTGGAGTGAGGTATCTCTTGCAGTCTAATTTCTCTGCCTGCTCAAGAACCATGTTAGCTCTTTCTGTTGGATCACTTGTGGCCAAGGCCGATGGACCTGAGTGTTCTGGGGCAAGAGCATTAAGCAAATAAGCATAAGCCTCTCCATCCTGCAAATAGAAAACCCTGTCAGACATAATAGACTTGTTCAACTTAGAACCATATTTCAGTCTACACATACCAAAATATCCACCATGTTTATAAAAGCTACCACCCAATGATTCAGCAATTACTATGGTATAAGGCAACATTGGGAATCTTTTCCTTGAATAATAATACTACTATATGGTTGTCAAGGCCAATAGTAACATAACAAGAAGGTTAACCGTTTCTCTGCCCATTAAAAGCATAGCACAATAATATGGGTAGCTGTGAGTAAAAAGAAAAAGTAGTAGTAACTAGTAAGGAATATTAGCCTAAAAAATAGTTAGAATTTCCCTCACCTTTACGTCAGAAGAGAAATTTGTGACTTGTTTCTCATATCCAGCTTTCTTTAAGTGGAAATTCATCCATTTCAATAAAACCTTTTCAGGTGGTAAACTGATGAGCTCCTCCACATCCTGCCAGTAGGTTACAACATAATAAAGAGGTTTACTTCTGACATGTAAAGGAAAGAAACCATGCCACTTGTAAATCTCAAATAAAAGGGACAAGATTATCCAATATATATCACCTTGTCATCTTCAACTAATTCCACAAGTTGAGGAGTTTTCTTGAGATTGAGATCAGCTAACAATTGAATCTGATATTGCCACCATAATGAAAAGACAAAGGCAAAAGACCTCACAGAATTATTAAATTCTCAAGTCTAAGCAGTGCATAACTGGAATCATAATGGTGTCTATCTTCTCATGGACATTCATATTATGAAAATAAAAAGAGGCTAAGATTTAGAACTCTACCTTGATTACTTGTGAAATCAGACCAAGTACCAGATGTGGCTACAAGATAACCAAATAAGATAAATTTTAAAAAATAAAAGAGTTAAAGTCAGTCAAATCAGGGAAAAAAAATAAAATTGGAAAGAGAGAAGAGAGACAAAAAGAAGATTGAACATACTCTTCCTTCGACTAAATCCTGTGTACCAATATTAACCACTGTGCACCCAATAGCCTTTGCTGAATTGAGACCAAGGGTGTGGTTCTCATTTCTCTCCCATGGATTAAGAACCCGTTTTGTGTTAATAGCTCGTTCATCGATGGTCCCAGAAACAGCAACATTAATAAGCTTGCTGCAGCAGTAATATAAACAACAAACACAAACGTAAGGGGAAAAGAAACAAAGTTAAAACCTTCATAAAAGATTTTTTTAAAAGGAACAAAATTGAGCTCAGGTTGTTTCTTGAACATCTACCAGAGAAGAACTCCATCTTTTGCAAGTTCAAACAATTGATCTGTTGATGGATCAATTGGAAGAAACTGCTGCATGAATTTGTCTTCAGCCAAATAGCTATTAATATGTGCAACATAAGAAGCTTTCTCAGATTCATTAATAGCATGATGAACAGTTGTTGTAGCTGCCTTCAAAAATGAAGAAGAACTTTTTGAACCACCATCTTTTGCTACAGCTCGGGATTGCAAATTTAAATGTGCCTGCCATTCAATGTCACTGAATAAGCTGCTAGGTCCATTATAAATGTAATGCATACAAAAGTACAGGGAAACATCTATATACATCTGCTTATGCAGGAGCAAACAAAAACACAATCTTACAATAAGTGCATACGCATCAGGAGGCAATTAAAGCATCAAATGGCATACACAAGGGCACATAAACCAATACTAAATCATGAACTTTTTCAGGGGCATTTAAAAAAAAAAAGGCTCACCCTAAGGAAGGACTCAAAGTCAATTTCTTCATCCATGTTCTGATATGACTCTGCCAAGATAGCCTTAATCTCATCCTCCCCGAACACTTCAGTAAAAGCCTTCAAGATTTTAAAAATAGATGGCAAATCTCCCACAGTTACACGTCCGGATTGAGTCCTTGCCGATACATACTACAATAACCATAACACATTCCACGTTCGAGCCCCATATTACTCACGTTGAAAACAACAAAACAAAACAAAAAACTAACGCAAAATTGAAAAGAAAAAAAAAATAGCACTTACTTTGGATTTAAGGGTTCGAAGTTCGACTTGTGTGAATTGGCTCTGAAGCCATTGATCAGAAACAAGGACACCCACAAAGCCAGACATCTTCAAAAAATCAAAACTCGGTTGGAGAAATATATCAAACACTTGGAGGAACGAACAGTGACCCAACAACACCACACAAAAACAAAAATCATAAGATTAATAACCCAACTGGGTAATCACATTCTACACATCCGAAATCACGTTGAACCGATCCAACAGCACATTCAGACACACAAAGTACTCGATATGAAAAAAACATAAAAAGTGAAGGGAAAAAAGAAAAACGATGATGAAGACTCACCTTATAGACTCAAAAAAGGAAGCGAAGATTGGAAGGTTTGTTCAGCATTCCTGCGTGGAGAGAGAGAGAGAGAGAAAGCGAGAATTTGTTGTTCGGAAGGGAGAAATAGGCTGGAGAGAAAAAACCGTGTTGGCGATAGGACCCGCGAACACCAAGGAAATTGGAATTGGAATGAAAATAATAATAATGCAATTAAGTACTGTGCAATTATCAATTCCAAACTTTGCTTTTCCTTTCCTTTCCTTTCCTTTCACTATTTACTATGTCTATAATATTGCACACTTGAATGACATTTGGCGTCAATTTACATTCACAACTCACTTTTTTTATTTTGTTTTTTCTTTTCTTGTCCTTCAATTTCCTTCGTTTTCTTCCCCTTGTTTTTCCTCATCTCTAAAATCCCATTCTTCATTGTCTTTTGGTGGTACTTCACAACCCAATCCAAATAAAATAAAATAAAATAAAGTAATAAGTGTTCAATGGGAAAAAATATATTTACTCAATCTTCTAATCATCTAATCATATATTAGAATATAAAAATATATTTAATTATGAGTTCAATTTTAATGTACTAACAATACAAATTTCTTTTACACAATTCATCCAATTAAATCACATAATTTGTATTTTACAAGTAGTAGATGTAAAATTTATCTATCTTTACTATGTAATAACATATGATTGAATCAATATACAGAAATTAAATTTTTTATTATTATTATCATGATTTTATCAAAAGTCATACGTATAACTTAATAGTGAAAATATATCAAAATTAATCTTAAAAAAGTTTAATTTTAATAGGGAGATGGTGTAAAAAAATTGTTATCCAATTATATATTATCACATTAATAAAGATGATTAAGTCTCATATCCACTACTTGAAAAGTCACACATATGAAATAATTTAATTGAATAATAGTATAAAATTTTTTTACACTAATAGAAATTAAATTGTAAAAAAATTCTATCGTTGTGTATACATTATTCTTTGTTACAAAATTGAGTTCACATCACCATTGCTTACTCCTGAAGGAGTACGGACTTCTAAACTAGTAGTATTATTTGTTTTATTTTTTTGGGGGAAAATGATAAGGGGAGAAATTTACTTTTGTGAAAAAAAAGTCTTGATGTAAAAGATTAATGTGATTATTGTTTAAAACGAATTTACTTTTTCTATAAGTAACAAGTACCGATGTGGTAATTATTAATTTCATTTTATTTTTTACCTTAAAAGTAACGTTCAAGAGCGATCCAATCAAAGCATTGTATTTTCATGTATAAAGAATTTCCAAATTCAGCAACATTTATTTCTACTTTCCTCAAAATACATTCACACCTAACACTTGCGTGTGTGTGTATAAGAATATATACTTAAGAAGCAAGGGAAAAGAAAAATACTCCATACATGCATACATATTAAAAAATAGATTTCTATCGCAATCAAACGATTCATAGGAAATTATAAATCATGTTTTACCATTAAATATAAAATGAAACATGGTAGGGGCGTACACAGAGGAGCACGAAATAAAATAGGGTGCATTAAACTTGGGGGTGAACTTTAGCTGACCTCGTGAGTGGGCTCATCTCATTTGTTTCGTGAACTTTAGCAATGCTCAAATACAGCAAGCTCCATTAGTGGTGGTCCTAATCCAGCTTCAACTGGTCACATGCAATCCCTTTATCCTTTGTTCTCTCCACCGAAAAAATAAAAATATAAGAAAAATTGTTCTGACCTATAACATTGACATTAAAAACAAAATGTCCGACAAATTCATTACTTATCATATGTTTTCGTTTTGAAGGGGGTTTTCACGGAGAAAGAGAAAAGTAAGATAATTACAGTACTATATAAGGGAAGTTATCTTTAGTCTCTCAATATATAGTAGTCTAACATTGACATTAAAACTGATCTTGTGACATGTTTGTAAAATTAAACAAAGAGAAGTTGTGGCACTATATAATAGTCTCTCACATTACTTTTCACATTTTGAACAAATAAAGAGATTGTTCACTTAATATTACCGTCGGAGCTTGACCTCATGATAATGGCATAGTTGAATACAATATCCTTTTATTTGGAAGTGATTCATATCCTACTGTAGATTTTAGTTGGGTTAGTGAGATAACATTGCCATACCCTAAACCTTTCTTTTTTTGGGTCAAACACCCTAAACCTTTTATGTAATCCTATTTGGATTTTGGGCTTGGATCAATAATAAACTTTCTAATGAGCTATTAGCACTGGCATTCAGACTGTCAATAAAGGTCTCAACCGAAAAATAATTAAAAAAAAACTCAATAAAGGTGGAAACAGCTGTTGCCACATAACATGACAATTACATCCTATATGATTTAAAAAGGAAACAAAATAATAGTATTATAGTAGAAATCACATCCTCATACATATATTGAATAACACTTATGTTCAAAAAATAATGGATTCAAATCAAAGCCAATTGCACCAAAGGGTAGATACAGGAAACATAATCTAAATTAAATACTCAAATGAAAATCCCCGCATCACAACAGCGCCAGCACACCAAAAGTTGCCAAGACCAGGTTGCCCCAGATACCATAGCTGATGATCTTGTAAGAGCTGGATCCATCAGGTGATGATGATGGAGATGATGACTTGCTCTTAGCACTTTGTGAAGTTGGAGAATCTGCAGCAGGGGCAATATCAGGAGTTGGTGCAGGTGCAGGTGCTGGAGGAATGTCAGTGCCAAAAATGGCCTCAGGGAGAAGGACCTTGTCAACTTCATATACAGCAACAGGATCTGTGGCATGCACAGCACTGATCACCTTGGTCTTTGACCATCCTGAACTAATCTTCACAGTCCCAGAATCATCAGTGAAATTCAAGGTGTAGTCCCCACCAGCAAATGTGGGAGTGGAGCTGGTTTGGCTGAGGTTTTTGAATTGAGATAGAGAATAGAAATGTGGCAGGGCATGGAAGAGGATCACTTGCTTTATCTGGTCCTGTGTGAGTTTGGATAGGGAAGGCTTCTTCAGTGATGAGAAGGAACTGTCTTTGGGCACAAAGATGGTGATTCCTTCCTCGGTGTTGTTGGCTTGGTTTTGGAAAGTTTCAATCACTTTGGTGGACTCAAGGTAGCTAAGGAAGGTGTGGAATGGACCAGCAACACTGAGCAGGTCAGTGAGGTTGACATAGTCAGGTGCCGGGGCCGGTGCAGGAGTTGGGCTGAAAATGGGAGGGCTAGCAGTTTTGGCAAATGCTGAAGAACTCAGAAGCAGAAGAGTGTTGCTAAGAATGAAAATCATGGAAAACTCCATCCTTGAAATTATCACTAGTCTCTCCAAATTCCTGTGGGAAAGAGCTCCACAGTGTTAGATTAGATCTCAACAAAGTATGCCAAGTTGTGAGAGAGTTCTACAATGCAAGAATGATGTTAAGTCAATTCCAAGTCCAATCTCAATCTCCAAGAATTTGGTTTAATATAACAGTTTTCAGTTTTCATTTGTTGTTTTTAGTTAGTTTCCTGATTTTTAGGATTTTGTGAAAAATAGTTTTTATTTACAGTTTCACCATTTCTTTTACAAAATCCTGAAAACAAGAACCAGATTGAAAATAGAAAATAAAACCCCAATTCCAAGTCCAAACTCATTCTCCAAGAATAAGTTATACATTCTTCTAGTTTTTCCACTGACCCTCCCTTGCATAACACTGGACATTTTGTTTACAATCTACTTAAATCTACAGAGACTAGCAAAATTTGCTGAAACCAGATCTTGCAGAAGTTAACATAGACCAATAAAAGAAAGATATTCAACATTATAAGGGATGCATAGAGGAAGATCTAGAAATGCAGATCAGAACCAAAGTGAGCACAAGCAATTGCAGATCAGAACAGGATATGAACACTGTCAAAGTTGATGGAGGCAAAGAACCACTTCAAATGTGCTGCCTTTGCTTCACTCAAAATTTAACTCCAGGTAGTACAAAAACAATAGGAAGAGAGTGAACAATTGATAGCAGCTTGCCGAATCCCAAAGAAAGACCAAATTTCCAAATGCTAAATTCGAGATCAGACACCTAACAAAATGGATGTTAAAAAATGTCATTTTTTTAATGTTACTCCTATATCATATCAGTTACTAAGTCATTTTCCCAAGAAAGTTTCCACATTCTCGATAAACTAGAGTCAAATGTAGCATGAGTTAGACCAGTCAAGTACTACACACAAAAATGACACAGTAGTACACATTATTAGATCAACCCCCAGAACGAAATGAGACAGATCTAGACGACAAGTTGATCTAAAATCTTAAGCAACCATGCAAAGAAAAATGACAACCATATATGAAAAATCAAGAAAAATCAAAACTTTGCACTGAACCATCAACTGGGCAGCTCCCATTGAATTGGCATCCGCTATAGAATGTAGCAACAAGAAAGAAAGAGACAAAAGAGAATATGAGATAGAAGGAACACCAAACCTGAAGAAGAGGAATTCAGAGAGAGAGAAAGAGAAACGGGGAATGTGAAGGATGGAGAATGGAGAGAATGGAGAGAGAGTATATAAAGATGGGATGGAAGTAGTGGGGGGAATGTGGAGAGAGAGAGAGAGAGAGATAAAGCCTAGAGAACACAAAGATGGGTTCTAGCTTGAGGATGGTTCTTCCTTTGAAGACATAATATACTTTAATGGGAAAATGCTTCTCTGTAAAAGCCTTTCCTCTGTGATGTATGGTGGCCTTTCCATATCGATTTCAACTAATTACTTATTTAACCCATCAAAGACCAACCTTGCACTCTACCCCACCATTTCCGCCCTCCCCTTTCTCATCATCTCTTTATCTCTCCTCACCAATTTTTCATCTCGGGAACATAAATAAATATATAAATATATTCAATTGCAAATACTTAAGAAAACTTTTCTTCTTAACCAAAATTAGTGAACTAGTGAAAAATTGACTAACTAGCTTCAATTTATCACCATTCCCTTATCATCGGGAGACAATATTTATACGTCATTTTTAATTCAAATAGTATCCAATTTTTGTTTGTTTAGTCTCTGATCAAGTAACTCAATGAGACAATAGCATCAGCTAAAAGCTTCAGTGCATTTTAGCTGGAATATCGTAAAATGGTCTTATATTGTTAATGATAGTCATGATGGGAATTAGGAAACTTCGTCCTTTTTCTGATCCTTATCTATTCGTTTTGATGATGTGATCTACTTTATCACACTCTTCCTTGGTTTGGTATTTAAGTTCTATCATACTCTTGAACCCGCATTGCTTGCTTCTTCTTTTTTCTTTTTTTTTTCAAAGAAATGGGTCACTGGTGAATCATAACCATATGCACTGTTAGTGACTATTAATCTAGTTAGTTAGTAGATGATGCCAATTGAGCAGAACAGAACAAAAGCTTCTCTTTTTGATTTCGTTATTTTGGTAGTCAATATATAAATATTGCCATAAGGTACAGGCTTTGTATATAAATATTGTATTTGATGATCCTAGAAGTTCTCATGACAATTGGAGATTTCTTCTTTAATTATGTGCTGCCTAAATGGGTGTTCCAATAGCTTGAGGCCTAAGGCCAATTAGTTAAGTCCGAACACGATCATTTGTGCAAAACTCCGCGAGTGGACCATATTATGTCCGTGACTAATGTCATGGTAATAAAGAAACCAAGACCATCAAAATATCCCGAGAACTATAGGAGTATTTTCATTTGAATATCGTATGAGATATTCGGACATGTAACACGTAGATATACACATTCACATTGACTTTACACACCAACAAGATTACAGAAATAGTGAGAACAAGGACAGACCCAACGCCACACTGGTAGCCCCACATCAGCCCCATGCCAACTGTGTAGGAATCATTGGAACTTGCCGAACATGCCCACAACAAAACTACACCCTTGTTCACCGTCGTTTCGTGTATCGAGTCTTTCCTTTCTCTCTCACGTAACACAACACACTCACGTCTAACATTATCAGCGTACATTGTTACGCTTCCTATATCAAACGACATCAACCACGACCGACACAAGTTTGGTTTGGTTGCTATCTTTAAATATTATTTATTTATTTTTCATTTCACAACGCTACTAATGTGAAGGGAAAAAAAAATCGGTTATTTTTCATCACAGTCGAACAATTTTAAATTTTTAATTTCATCAATTAAATCCGCACGAATTGATGTGTGAGCTACTTTTATATAATTTCCATAAAAAGTAGCTATATATAATATAGTATAACCTTATTTAATTTCTTCTGGTGCAATCAATTATTATTATTATCATTATGAGTTGATATATGGAGAACAAATTGATACCAGCAAGATAACACATCAAAAGTACGTATACTTGATGCCATTGAAAATAAAACGAAGAAAAATGAGTAGTAAGAGCAAAAAAGAGGAAACGACAGCGAAAGAACACCAATCGACTACCGTTTTCCTTTCTTTTTTTTTGTGGAAGAGGGGAGGGGTTTGTATAGTTTGTACAGTATTGCTACATACATATACATGCAAAAAGTTACTTCAATTTTTTTTTCGGTTACAAAAATTACTTCAATTTTTATACCATTACATTTACATAAAATAGAGTTACTTGGCCCAAATCAGCATTAAATCGCTCATTATACATATACTTGAATTTTTATACCCATTTTAATTTAGCCTCGTGTCACTTACGAAAGTGTAAAATCAGACTTGGATGTCACTCATTCAAATGACTTGACCAATAACTGTAAAAATGTGAGTGCTACATTACAAGTAGCATTTTGTTTTCCTTGTGCATAAGTAAAATATTCCATTAACATCATGGAAATTGCTAAAGTTCCGATTTCTACAGTTCTTTTTACCCATATTTCCCCCTTTTCTCATAAAATATTATTGTCACATTATGTTTCGCAAACAAGGGAAGATTTTCCTTCACAAGTTGTGGTGTGGCACTATCAATGCCTACTAAGATTTTCTAATAATCTGACTAATTCGCTAGTGAACAGGAAGACAATGCCTAAAAAACATGTTAATTGGGGACAGTTATTTAAGCACTAACTAGAAGTTAACATGTGAATTTTATCGGGCCCTGCGGTCAAATCAAACCAAAATTAATGGTTCGACTAATTATAGATCGGTGATCAAATCAAATTACTCCTTACATTAATTCCAACTTTAATTATTTTAATCTAACGGCTTAATGACATTTGTCTTGTAGCACAGCTAGGTGCAGTGGCAATGTCAATGGCCTAATCTAAGTAATTAGTGCACATGAACCTCGTTAAACAAGTCCTTCTAATTATCAACACACACATGACAAAATCAAAAAGTAATAAAGAAAGGAAGTAGTTAAGGGCCTCAATCTAGTTACCCTTTTGGCAAAGATCACTGTTCATTTGATTGTCAAACTTCCTTCGTGAAATTAAAGCAAAAGTAATGCCTCTCTCAAGCATATATAAACAAAAGAAATGTTTAATTTGAAAATGGGACATTACATTCCACTAGTTGAATTGGAAGCAAAAGGAACTGTTCTAGACGTGTGTATGGCTAGGGAAGACTAGCATACGAGTAATTGTAGAATAAGAAGATGAGAGATTGCTGTCCAATGTGACTGGCAGCTAGGATGCACCAATCAGGCTGATTCTATAAGACTATAACTCATTGGATTTGGTGGGTCTTCCAATCTTTTACGCGTCCTTTCTTAGAAGGTGATTGCACGTTGATGTAATGAATGATCGATGTTGCCCTTCAGGCCATATATAAACAGAGTTCATAATAATAATTTCTCTAGAAATTGAACAAACATATATACATCGAACACGACACTTTAGACAAGCTATATTGCATGATAGAGGAGAAGGATGAATCTTATTCATATACTCGGGTGAATTTTATGGTGGACCGATTGTTGATCAAGCTCATGCTGTCTCTAAGTCTAAGGCTTGAATTAAAAACCTACTTGTACTTCATGGCGTAAAACAACTACCTACTTGATTTGTTGTGCTTCTAATTAAAAGCATGTTTTGTTAATTACCAAAAATTCAGATCATGTCACAAAAGCAGTATTTCCCTATTTAGATTTTTAATAACATATGGCAACTAGTTGACATAAGGAGCTGATTTACAAACTAATTAAGTTGTACAGCTGAACCACAAGAATGATTAATATTTACCTAATCCTATTAAATTATATTCTCAAATATTGTTTTGTACCCATCAGCGCTGTCTTAATCATTTAATTGTGTACTAATAATGGGAAATCTTGTGTATTATTATGACTTTAATTAATGTTCAAGAGTAAAAAATTACGTGTTAACTAATTCATTAAGAAATTTTGGTTAAGAAATTACAACTGTCTAGCATTTTTCTGAAAAAAAATAGTGTTGGTTTAACTTACTAACATCAGCTCCATGATATATATTGTATTAAAATTAGTGCTTTTGACTTAAGTTCACTGCTCATCATTTCAATCGACCATCTCAATATAATATAATTCGCACCAGGTTGTGGGCAAAATCATCTTAATAATTCTTTTGAAAGGTTGATATCCATAATATCAAACTATAGATATAGGTGCAGTTATCTCAGATGACAATTACAATAATGCAGGCAAGATGGAGACCGAGACTGCAGTAATCAGTCAGGGGCTGTGTAAGACTCATAGACATAGTGGGCCTAGTGCTTTGTGCAACCTTCCAAGACGTTGGGCCAGGATTTTCAAATGCACTGGCTTGTGTACAAAACCGTCATTGGATGTATTTTCTGCACAAAGAACTAGAATAATTCAGACCAAAAAATAGGCCTAGAATAATTATAATGTCAAAGAGGGATAAAACTGATATTTGCTCATTGAGTCATATCATAGATATACACGCTCACCAATAATGATAGGTGTATAATAATATTGTACAATATTCTTACAATATATATATAAAAACAAATAAGGTGATAAATCTATTTCAATTTCTTATTTTTCTAGGGTTATCATCTTTTTTATTTTTATAGCTATATTATAAAAATATTGTACAATATTCTTGTACAGATACCATTACTCATATGCTCACCCCACAATTGTGGTACTTCTAAGGATGTCTCAGTCTAACACAGAGGCACAAAGAATATTTTTCATTAAGCATAATATAAACAGGGTGAGTATTTGGTGTAGAAATATAGTTTTCCTTGGATGGCCAAGGAAAGGCAAGAGACACCGCAATCAGTTGACCACAGCAGCCAACCAGCCATTGAAGCAAGAGAAAACTCTCATTCAAAGAAGTGAATCAATCTTCCATTTCACTCCTGGCTAATTGCTTCAATAGCCTACATACCACAGCTTTGCTTCAGATTACAGTCGAGACTCGAGCAAACCGATAGCCAAAGAGGCATAAAAGAGACAAACGGGGCACTTTTTATCGGGAAAATCGCCAAATAAGTTAGTACAAGGCGGAATTTAGTGCCCAAGAAGCTTAATTTTGAAAAGAATCTCATTATTTATATTCATAATTTGATATATTAAAAGGATACTACACCCTTAAAAATAGTATAAAACTTAATAGTGTGGACTCAATACAATATTATGGAATCCAAACAAACTTTTGACTATGCCCGTGTCTCAATTGATCGATGTAAAAAGAATACCCCTTTCTAAAGTTAATTAATTAGAGTTACTATTGCAACTGCAGACTATCTCCATCTATGTTCAAGCCCAATCCTTTCTAATATCAAAGGTATAGTTGATCTCCAGGTAGCATTTGTTGTCATCATCAAGAAACTGCAAAAGGAAAAACACCACAATTTACGGCTGTATCATTAATAGTTCTATATTATACTACAATAAAAGAATATCAGTGATGATGACTATAGTCAAAATGTTATTTATGTTTATATACAAACAGTAAGAAACCAGCATATGAATGACACAGTTCTTCCAAACTGTTGACAACAGCAGAATCAGGCTCCCAACTAGAGAATCTTGCACAAAGATATAAACTTCTTCTTATATATATATATATATATAAAGAATTTCTGCTTTGCTGCATGCCGTAATCCTTGTACTAGGAAACTAACACAAGAATCGATTCAAGCCAGACAAAATGATTCTCTGAATAAAGAAGAAAGCACTAACAAAAAAAATATAAAATAAAATAAAAGGGAAGAACCAAGTACTTTAAAATTTAATTTGTTCTCACCCTTTTGCTAAAATGACCAAATAAGATATAGATTAAAATGTGAGGGCAAACAGTCATAGCTAGCTTTACTATTCCAGCAGCGGTGCATCTATATAGAATATTTCATCCAATTATATATACGTTCGTCCAATGTATTTAGCCGGAAAGTGGCAATATTATATTACCTTTGATCTTGCAGAGTATTGGCCTCTTGCAAATATCCCGGAGGGTGTGGTTTCTTCTGGCATCTCATGTGTGTAAGGCTCTGTCTGAGGGCTGAAAGTTCCAAGCATCTCTTTCGAGCTATCCACTGAAACACGAGACTTTCATATTATAGAAAACTTGATCGAGCTATTGGATTGGAGAATCAATAATCAGAGTAAAAGCACTAATTGCTTACCCTTGACACCAGTCTTCCACACAGTATTGGTGTATTTGAAGCCAGACACAATATTATTGCCCACTTCAAAGGTGAATTTCAAGCGGTATTGGCTACCTTCTTTAAGAGTAAACCATAATCCCTTTGGATTCCCATTTCCGGAATTGGAAGAACAATGTCATCTCTACAGGGGACACGATAGACAGGCTGGTAATTTTCACTTCTGGCTCAAGAACTTCTGATGAAAATTAAAGAAAGATTAAAATTAATTAAGTTAATTTATGCTGGCTGGGGCAGAAAAAATAACATGCAATATAAATTTATATATTCTCGCAAATAGAAATTAACTTCATGTGTAAAACAAATCTTCCAAACTAAAGGTTTTGAAGTTTTAATGGATTACACCGAAATAAATAATTATGACAATTATATACTCCCTCTCTCTCTCTCTATCATAATAAATGCCGCCTTGACTTTTTTGATACATTCATATATCCGGATACATTTGTATACAGTATATATAAGTACATATATACCTGCAACGCCATTGACGACGACGGTGCCAAGAAGTTGTTCCTTCCATCTCCTTAAACTCTCATCGTCCTTATCTTTCTCAAGTTGCTCTTTAAGAGTGTACTGAGGACCAAGCTGTAGCTTGGATCCATAATCGACGTCATCATGCTCATCCTGCTCCTGATCAGTACTTGCATACATGGAAGACTCACTCATCTGCCTGCTGGGAGGCTCATAATGTTCCTCCTCCTCATGCTTATTATCCTTCGCTACCAGATCACTTTTCTGATGATCAGCACCTCCTCCTCCTCCACTCTTATCAAAAAACCACATATTCTGATAACTGGAATAACTTGCAAGCGGCTAGCTACATATATATATACCTCCAGCACCCAAGGGTCCTGGCTTGTTAGCTCATCAACACTCACAATCACAATGAATACACGGCCAAATGCATGCACCACAAGAGGAGCAGAGAATGAATCCCCGCGAGGCAATAACGCAGAAAAGAAAGAAAAGGAAAAGAGTTTTGAAAGGCGAAAGGGATTAATTAGAGCGAAACTACCGAAAAAAAGGCAATAACAGTGTGTGTCTCACAAAACCCAACAATGTATATATGTATGTATGTATGAATAGTACTATTGCATAACCAATAACTAACCAACCAGAAGCAAAGAGGCAAGAGATGACAGAGGGTACTGCTTAATTATTTTTGTGGTGTGGTGCGGTTCTTAAAAATTTCAGGAGGAGACACACACAAAAAAATATAGGAGTATGGGTAATTTTGGAAACTGGTCATGCGGTGATCCGAAATGTTTGTCACCTAACATAGTAACCTTGACTAGTGTCTTTTTTTGGCGCATGACATTGACCTATGTCGCGATTCGATTACTCCTCTTCAAGCCCTTCACAAATATTGAAAACGTTATAAATAACTTAACTAAAAGTGACAATAAAAAATATCATCTTCAGGTCTATAATCTAAACCTTAACCCAAAATCATTACCCAAAAAAAAAAACCTTAACCCAAACTGATTGGGAAAAAAAAATTTAAATGAAATAAATAGGCTTAGCTTTCTTAAGCTCAATTTTCTCCTATATCACACGTAACTTATAGCATCTCTTGTGTAGCCAAAATTCCGCTAACCATAGTGCATTTTATCAAGTTTAGGAGACAAATCTCGATTCATTTTAATAATATTTGTGTCTTCTGCGTTAAAAAGACAAAAATCACAGATGCGTGATTGAAAAAAATGATCATATGTGAAGTCTTTCAATATTTCAAAGTGCAGTTCTAAAACTTGATAGAATTGATTGTAGAGTTTATAAGTTTGTGTATATTGGATATAGTTAAAGATGAAAGGGCTTGTTAGCTGGTTTTACCAATTTAGTAAAAGTTTATAACAATTGCTTATTTATTATATTTTTATAATATCATTTAAAACACAGATTATAAGGAAAAAGGCTTGAATTAGATGGTTGGTTGGGGTTTTGGATTCGTTTTGCCATACATAGTAGGTTCTATTTTTCTTTTTTTTTTTAAATAAGGCAGGCACCAATAATAGCCTACAGCCAACGGCTGTCGAGTGTTTGACCTGTGGATATTGGGGCTCCACTGTCCAACATCCCGAATCCGTTGGCCCCATATTAAATTAATTGTCCACAATATATCTTCCTTGCAATTACACAATACATGTGACCAAAACAAAAAAAAGGAATAAAGAGGGTAGCCCAAGAAATAATAGTAGCCAGCCCATGCTTGGGTCCATTATTGCTTTTGTATATTTACCTGGGAATATAGATTCCGTTGTACAAGCCTAGAAATTGTAGAAAATATTAATATTGGTAGGATTGAGGTCAATCTATCACGGTTATTAATCATTTTCGTAATTTTACTTAATGTGACAGTAAACCAGCAAATTGAGACTAACACTTGTTACTAGCACATTTTTTGGTAAGCATCATTGAACATAAAATTAAATAATGATATAAAATATAAATATTCAGAAAATTTTAAAATGTATCACATGCAATGAGAAATTGAATATTTGCACCAAAAATTTTAACGCACTTTACATAAATTTTTTTATTATTAATTGATTAAAATTATTTGCTCGTGGAGCAGAATTTAAGTGATAGTGAAAGAGAACTTTTGACAATTTAAACTATATTTTGCGAATAAAACAACATGTATTGAAATTTTTGCTAATAAAACAAACATATTATCATTGCATGTCACGAATTGAATTATTGCACTAATGTATATAAAAACAAAGATGGCATTGTGGCGACAAAGTTACAGCACTCTTTCGTACTCTGAACGAACATATTAGGAAGCAATTACAACCCCTTTTTAAATAGATTTACAACAGCTCGTGGAGTCACTTTTGCCGTAGTATTTGGTAAATAATTCCAATGTGGATGGTGAATTGTGATGTTATGCATAAAATTCTTATTCTTAGGTTCCATCATTCAATTTGTAGCCAAAGAATTCCCCTTGAGCTGTTCAATAAATCTCAACCCATGGGTAGAAGCACGCAGGATGCGTCAATGGTGGCATGATTCACCACTTTTGATTTTGCGATTATAGCCTTACACATCAAATCAAATCAAAGAAAGAAAGAGCAAGCTAGCCACAAAACGACTACGTGGTCGGCGACGTGATTCCACGTGTCAGATATCCATTGGGGGATGAATTCAGCAGCTGACGTGAATGTACCTTATAGGGCCCATCAAAGTGGGCCTATTGGCCCACCAGGCGACCATAGCCCAGAATATGTGTTTGAATGACGTGGACGACGGTTTGTTCGTTTGCGTTTAAGGCCACGGGCCTTGGTCTGGAGCTGGAAATGTCGTATGCAACTTTTCTGCCAGCTATCGTACGGACCCTTCTCTCCATTATTAATTTATTTGTGTTTTTGGGATCCAAGAAAAATATATTAACATTATTTAACTAGAGGTCCCAAAATAACAAAAAGACAAAAGCTCTATTTTTGTGCCCAATCTTTTAGTGGTATTTTGATTTTATTCAAAAGTTTTTTTTTTTTCAATTTTACCCTTAACATTTTGATAATAGTTAAATATTGTCCTATTTAAAAATAATATCAATATTTTTAATAAAGAATGTTGATTTGACTCAGATGTAACCATTTTTATCTCATACATATGTTATGTTGTATATACAAAAGCTTTATTTTCATCCATAGTCCCTTAAACTTTAATTTTTGTAGTTAAAAATTATTTATAAATAAGATCAAATTTATTTCAATAAGAAATATTAGACAAAAATAGAACTTCATAATACTTCAAAGCCAAACTGATAGTAGTTGTTAGTAAAATTAACAATATTCATAGATAGGACAACATAAAATATTATCAAAATATTATAGATGAAATTGAAATAAAAAAAATTGGGACAAAATTGAATCATCATAAGATGAAAATAGAGTTTTTTCCTAACAAAAATTAGCGGTGCTACATTATTCAAAGTGAGATTTGACAGCAACTGTGAATAAATTTTACAATTTAAATGTTAGTGTAATGTTTCGAGCGGCCCGGGTAACAAAAATTGGTGGTGCTGCATAAAGCAACGGTAGAAAAACAAATTCTTAACAGAAAATAATAATAACGCTAACATCAACAATTCTCTTTCTACCCAAACAAGAGCACTAGTTTTAATTCACCACTGACAATAAAACTCCAAATTTTCTATTATATACCATGCAACATTCTAAAATCTTTCATAACAAGTGAAGCTTCAAAAAGATTTAAAATTTAAAGAAATAATAAGGATTTAAATCTTTCAAAAAAGGCCATGCATATTTTATTGTTATTGATATGCAGGATATATTCTTTTACTTCTCGTATCCTGCATTTGGTTCGTTTATGAATGTTATATGTGGTTTGAATTTTCAAATCATTGGAAGTGGAATCTAATTTAAAATGAAATTATAAGAAGTAAAATCTAATTCGAAGATTTCATTGCAAGTTGTAATTTAAGAAGAAAAATATAGTTGGAATACTTCACCAACACTGATGATGGCCAAAGGAAGTCAATAGACTTCACTAGAATCATCTTGACAAGATGATCCAATGGTGTTGCCTAGTTGGAAGTGTTCAAGATCAACTTGATTAAGTATTAAGTGTTTTTGTTTGTTATGCATCAAGAGCTCTACAATAGAGCATACATTGGAGTTTGAAGACACACTCCAAAATGTATTCAGTCTTATGACATTTGGATAGTAAGAGAAGATTTTGTTCCTTTGTGTTTTTCTTTGTATACTATCACAAATGGTCATTCAAAGTCCATTAGCTCTTTTGGTGTTAGAGAAGTTTGTCCTTATTGTTTTGTTACTTCTCTTTTGCTCGTAGATGTAGGTTATTTGTCATGTTAATTCTTTTATATCATTTTTGCGTTATGTTTTCATATTTATTTTGCATTCTTATTTTGTCTTTGACCGCCATTTTGTAACAATGAATTATGATAGATCCAGATTTTATACTTGATTAGTCTATTACAAGTTAAGAACAAAAATTCAGAAACTTTTCCTTGAGTGTGAAATTGAATCTCCGTTATAATCTGTCTTCCAAGGCCAACCATTTGAAACCAAATCATTTGATGAGTAAGTGAAAGATATCGCAATGCATATATCATGATTAATAACTGAGAATTTTAAGTGGGTAGTTCACTATTAATCAAAGTAGCTACTTGATACGAACCATTTGTTTTAATCATATGTTTATTTCTTCTTTTACCACTCATATAACTTAGAATTTGGTAAATGAATCATTTCACCCCATGTATCCGACTGCACAAAGCACAGAAGCTTAGAACCAAAAGAAGATGATGGGTTCGATAAAAAATGGATCTCAATTATTCAGCCTCCCAATAGAGAGATCTAAAACAAACACTATAAAACTAACAGTATAACCTCATCTCTAAGCATTTGCCACCATTATTGCCAAACATGCTTACTAGCATTCAGTGAATTAATGAGGCGTCAAATCCCAAGATTCTTGAGGCGCCCCCACCTCTCTTTTTCTTTTGATCAACTTGAGGCCCCCCTACCTCTATATAAACCACTCTCAGTACTCATTTCTTTTCATCAAATTAAAAGCATAGTTAGTTTCCTATAACACAGTTAAACTCTTTTAGCTAGAATCAAGTGCACATTCTTGTGTATTCCAATGGCCACTGTTGAGGTAACTCAATAACTTTTAAGTACTTGTTACTACAATATAATTCACTTGCTTTGGTCAGAACCAGGTAACAAATATATTTTCCTTCTTTGTGCTGTTTCAGCATTATTCTAATTTATTAGTTTTCACTTTTCAGTTTGATCTGATGCAAAAACTACATAGATTCTTGCTTCTCTCTTGTCTTTGGTTTTTGAAGGTTTTGGTGCTCCTTGAGATTTAACAACTGCATTAAAATGTTTTTGTAGCATCCAATACAAACAGGAAGAGTGATCATTCATTTACTTTAGCTTGCAGTGTTCCAACCCCCAACTTTTTCTGCTGCAATTCATGTCACTTAAACCGCTCATCAAATATATATAGTTCTGTCAATATAGAACTGGACTCCTTTCGCCTCTGAAAATTATCTAGTAAAGTACAAAGTTCTCGAAATAGAATATGTTTAATTTAATATCCTATTTTGAAGTATGCAAAGAATTTCTCAACATGAAGTCTATAACCTGACAACTTCGAGTTTGACACTTTCACATATGAAGATGTATTTGTATCAATTATGAGGAGGGGTATGTATATTAACGAATAATAAACAAAGTGAGAAGAATAACAAGTATCAAAACAGCAGCATGTGTGATGTGTCCAGTGTCCACCACCTTATGCCTTCTCTCAGGAGGGTCCAAGCTAGGAATCTTAACTTAATTAGACCTTAAACGTACATATCATTTGAATAATAATCTATGTTTGCCTGCTGGAATTGGATTTTGTAGGTTGTATCAGCAAAGACTGCCCTCCCAGTCCCAGAGGACACAACTGAGGCATCATTCAAGGGTGATCAGGAGAAGAAGAACACAGAAGAAGAAGTTGTTCTTGAGACTCCACCACCACCACCATCAGAGCCTGTCTCTGAGAAAACCAAGGAAGAAGAGGTGGTAGCAACTGAGGCCCCAGAATCCGCAGCACAAGAAGATAAGCCCTCGTCGGTTGAAGAGGAAACAAAAGAGGTGCCACAAGAAGAAAGCAAGGTCACGGAAGAGCCAACAACAGAAGAGGAAACCAAGAAAGAAGATGAAGAGGCAAAAGTTGTTGAGGAAACCAAAGAAAATGCTGATCCTGCTGAGACTGTGATCCAGAAAGAAGATGTCGTGAAAGAAGGGGAGGCAGTGGCAGAGCCTGAAGCTACAGAAAACGTTAAGGAAGAAGCCCCGGCCCCGGCTGAGCAAAGTGAGGAGAAGGTTGAGACAGAGGAAAAGAAAGAGGAGGAAGTGACCCCAGAAGCACCAGCTGATGAGAAGAGTGAATAGGTCATCACAGACTGAATGAAGAAAGTCAAGGGGGAATTGAGCAGTTTATATATATAACTGTTTTAGAGTTTATATAATTTTCAGTTGCATTGCATGCATGTCTTGTTTGTTGCTCCGTGTCTTTTCTTTGTTTTAGTGTTGTACAACTAATAAAATAGCTAGTAGCTAAATGGGTAAGAGAGATGAGTGAGTGAGTGATGATCCACTTGAATTCACCAATGCCTGCCAGCTAGTCAGTACTCAAACCACATGGCATTGGCATATACATGAGCTGTATGTACCCATTCTGTTTAGGTAATGTGAGCTCTAAGAGGGGATTTGGGCATGGGTCTAAGGTATGTGTATGGATGAGTGAAGTGAAGTCTAATATGCATGGTCCTTGTGTGGTTCTGCAGGAATGCAGGATAGCTCTGTTTGGTCAAATAAATATGCAGATTATTAGTGTCTTATGTGATATTTTGTTCACGTTATTTTGCAAATTTGTTGCAATTCAAACGTTTTATATATTATTAAAATTGAACCTTGGTCCTGGTCACCAAAGTCTACTGCCACAGCACATAAGAATTAGTAAAGCTAGTTGGCATATAATGACGAATCAAGCTATGAAGCTATTACGAGGCGCTTCTAAAACTGCTTTGATTTAATGATGGCTTACATACTACGGTTACTTGCTTCAGAGTTGTACCATAAAATGGAAAGGATCATGTCCGATTCCTTTTTCGCTCTTCAATTGAAAAATTCCTAACTGCTCTGCCTAACATTTTATAATCCAAGACATGACTTATTTAAGTAATTCATTTTTTCTAAATATAAACATAATTTTTATGCCTACTTTTTACACATTATTATAAGGACACTGTAATTCGTAGCATGAGTACGGATAAGTATATCACTATGCAACTCTACTTTTCTCTTACTTTTATCTTTTTCTTTGAGTGTTATTTTCATATAAAATTTTGAATACCAACCATTCATCACATTAATATTTGCTATAAAATTTTGAAAAGTTAACAATAAAAATAAATATACTGATAACAGCTTTAAAAAATATATATAAACACTCATAATCATCAATTTGATATGCTCCATATACATATAACATGCAATTTCAACCAGCAGTTAGTCATACAAAAGCTCGGATAAACTTGAACACTTGAGCTAGCAACAGCTTAATTGGATGATGTATTGATGTGGGAGATTCATGTCAGCCGCAACAGAAGCTCTATAGAGAGAAGTTGGGTCTATTCTATTGGTACCTTTGAGTTGTTCTCAAAGAGACATGGCATCGCTTTTGTCGAACTCATCAGCTATGGTAAGGAGAAGAGATGAAGTGTATGTGGCAGCAATGCCTCTGAGGGCCACAAAGGGACCACCCCAGTTGCTTATGTCTGCTGCATACTCCCTCAATTTCTGGGACTTACAGCATTTCATGGTCATCATCAAACCCTCCTCACCTTCTCCTCCTCATTCTCAGGTTTCTACCTTTGCTCTCTTCCATTTACAATTACACAGTCAATTCATGAGTTCATTAGAATTCTAGGTGTGTGCAGTGTAGGTTTTCACCATTTTCTTCAAAGTTTGTTTGATTTAGTGATTTTTGGGAGCAAATATATATAGGGCTTCTTTGTTTCAGTTATTTTGTAAGACCTATGACTGCAGCAGTTTGGTTCTAATCAACTGACCGTGTTTTTTTTGTCTTTACAGGTTTTGGTTTTTGATTTTCAACCTAAAGATCCTGAAGATATATATGTGGCATTAGCAGTTCTATCTGGTAGAGCAGTGCCAGGTCAGATTTCGATAATACTAGTTTGGTATTTAATCAAGATTCAAGAATGTTTACTTATGAATGGTATTAAATATTAATTGACGAGATTATGCATGATCCTAGATTTTGTAAACTGCTCTACATTAAAAACCGGAAATAAAATATTAATTGACAGCTCAAAAGTGCAAACTGCTATACATAAAAAACTTGAAATAAAATCTACTAGAGAATAATTTACCACAGGCAGTATAATCATGATGTTGATCTCTTTGACATGCCACAGATGCTTATAGGTTATACCCTTGTAATTTCCTTCCCCCCCCCCCCTTTTTTCTCAAAGAAGAGACATGTGCGTCTTTGCTATTTGCTTTGCTAGTCTTCTAACTAGGTGACCCAAACTTTCTCCAATTTACACCTGACTTGTGATATTAGTGTTAGTTGTCTTCAGTTCATGCTAATACTGTATACAAATACATGGATTTGTGTGTTACATGTTGCCATCACACGTTAATGTTATTATACAAGAACGTGATTAGTATGGAATTCTCTGAAAGAAAGGCTTGTTTTGAAAAGCTGAAGTCAAGGTATTTATAGAGAGTTCAATCAATTTGACATGTGATGAAAGTACATAACAAACTTAACCACTTAACTAGCTTAACTAATATCTAATAATTAGAGTTGGACATAAACTATATCACAAATCACAATGTGAGTGTCTCTATGAGGAAGATGTCCCCTAGAGTTGTTACGAATAATTAACATCATCATAATAGCTTTATGTTGTTTGTATAGTTTCTTTCCTTCTTGCCCCCTTGTTATCAGTGGAAGTGTTTGATGTAGTTTGCTGTTCATGATTTGACACAGGAGAATGTCTTCTGCATAAATGTTTTTACATTTCACTTGATCAAATCATTGATCTCTGTTCATAGTCTTAGGAGCTGTCCTCGTGAGGAAGTTACAAAAGTTGCCAAGAAACAAATGCTGGCTCGTTGGATATTCAAAAGAAGATGCTGTGGAAATAGCAAGTGCATTCAACAAAAAATGGGAAACAAAATTGAAAGTTGGCGTTAACGATTGTCGTGATTATACCAACGGTAATAACTTACTGCAATGATGGACATTATGTTGCATAAGTCCTCTTATGAAAAAAATTATGACCATCTTTATGTGTTTGTCTGTGTTATTTCTAGATTGATAACATACTTGGGAAATCATCAATTCCTGATGTCTAGAATCCTAATTCAAACTAATCTAATGCTGCCATTGTACTCTGAGATTTTCTTAATCACATTGACGAAACTTAGATGGTCAATTTAGAAGTTCAATCATATAGAATTTGACATGTGCACCCTCTAGTGTATATGTTGGTGCGAGAAAGTGAAAACTTAATCACTATTAGATTAATAACTTCCACTGTGAGCGAGTCCCACTAAATGATCTAATGGTGACTAACCCTCACTTTCTTACTTTACCAACCTCCCCACTTAAGATAAGACAGATCGTTATATTTGAGTATTTGGCCATGAGCTAGGTACTGAAATTTTTCTGGTCGTTTTAAAGGTTTGGTCATGCAACTCACTGGTGAAAAAGATGTGCTGAAACGTTTGAGGAACGTCGGTGCTTAGAGGCTATCCATTGAATTGCTAGATGATCATGGTGTTGAATTATTTTCCCTTGTATCATGCTTTCAGGCTTCAACATGTTTGAGCACCTTTCTGCTTCGCTTCACTTAGATTGGAACTGACTAAACATCACCTAATTCATCGTGGCCTGAACAAATCAATCTCAGTCCAGGAAAAATGCTTATGCTATTTATTTTGAGTCAATGCTCATTTTATTTCTTGATTTTACACTTGTGAATTATTTTAGTCTCTAATTTTTAAAATGAGATAAATTAGTCCATGATATTATAAAATATAAGTTAAGTTAGTCCTTTGTAACATCCCTTTTTTAAAATAATAATAAAATAAAATAAAATAGTTTGTGTGTAATAATTTTAAGTCATATATCAGATTTAAGTATTTTATCGGTCTTACTTAATAACTTTACATCAACATCTATTTTAAGTATTAGACTAAAATTTTAAACTACATATATTAATTGTTTAATGTAAAATCATAAACTGATAACAATAAACTCAGAATATATTGCACTAAGAATAAAATTTATTAAGAGAATAAAATATTTATTAATAATTAGGAATAAAAAGCGAGTAAAAAAAAGGGGAGGCTGTGCATACCCACATAAACACACCCATAGTAATGAATTCTGTGAGTTGTGCGTTCCTATAAATATGCGTATGTGTGTGCGTGAAATGTGAAGAGAAGAGAGAGAGAGAAAGAGTGAACGTGAAAGTGAGAGAGAAAGAACGTGAGGAAAAGAAAGAGAGGGAGAGAGAAAGAAAGAAAAGAGAGAAAAAAAAAGATATTAAGGTTAGTGTACTACAAGGTTCAACTAATATATATAATTTTTTCATTTGTCAATAAAATTTAAGGTAGAAAATAAATTTATTTTATGCAAAATAAAACCATAATTACATTTATTATTATTGCTGTTCATTCTATGTACTGTCATTTTTATCACATATGCTCATAATTATTTATTATTGTCATTTTTCTTGATATTCTTTTATATTATTAATGATTATGAATTTGAATCTTGATTAAAATAATACTAACTACTTAATTAAAGTGATCTTATTCTCTCCCACGGTTCGTCGGTTATCGCGCTTTGATTTCTTTTATCACTAAATTATAAAACTCTCTTCTCTCTCATTTCCAGTGCGAGTACCATTGTTTAGTTTCTTCTTTTATTTTATCACTTAATTACAAGATTCTCTCTCTCCACTGGTCAGTGCGACTCCTGCGCTTAGTTTCTTATTTATTTTAATATTTCTTTACATTTATGTGATTTATTATTTAATTCAAGTTAATTAAATATTCCTTTTTATTTATATTATTATCTGTTGTATATTGATTGGATCTAAATTCTACTATTTCGGTCTAATTTATTTATGGATGAAATTATAAATTTTATGCATTTATGTTTCATTATTTAAATTGTTGATTAACTTATGAGCTTTTATTTAATATTTATTTATTGATTAATTATATGAATTCTTTATTGTGAAATTATGCACAATATCTATTAATTAAGTTAAAAAGAATATGATTAATTTAAAACTTGCCGCTAACCACAAATAAGGCAGAGGGATACATGTAAGATCCTTTTATGATACTTACCTCGGTTAGAATGACGTAAAAGTCTTGCTTTGCCGTTACGATGTAAGAGCAATTCGAAAGAATGAGAATTTCCTAAAATAAAGCCTTCAACTATGTGTAAGACAAGTAAGCGAATGAAAAAAAAAACTAAAGTAAAGAAATTATTATTTTGATAAGATATGCATGGCAGGTTCTACATGATATTTTTTTAACTGATTATATTCATATAACGTTACTGTAGTCATGTGTATTTTCTATGAGACACTGTTGGAACCAACCATAGCTTAAACATTTTAAAACCATTAATTTTCTACTGAGAATTTTCATAATTCTCATCTTTCCTTTATTTGATTTTTGGTGGTTTCAGATTAGCCAAGTAACACTCAATGGAAGGAACCTAGGAACTTATATTTAATAAAGGTGTTTTTTTTTTGTTGCAAATTTTAAAAGTATCCAGTTTGTACTTAATGACATTAAGTTGTCATACCAGAACCTTATGTTTGTAATCCTTTTACTTAATGTTAACGTTGTGCTTCATATGTAAATTTATATTATTAGTTACTATATGAATAGGTGTTACATTCATGGTATCAGAGCCGTTCTCTGGCTATTGTAGAAATTATATGTAGATTGAGTTCCTTCGATTTGCATGTCATGACATTAGTTCCTCTGCATGTCTTATAGTTCTCTCAATGCGCTAAGTATACAATATTGAGTCTGATCAACTCAATATTGGGTTGTTTATGCACTTGTAGGACTATATGGCATAAGGAGATCAAGGAATCCCAGAAGATTAGAGTGCACCAAATGCCACTCTGTCAGAAATGATGGGAGCCATGATGAGTCTGGCTGAAGCTGTCAAGGCCCAGAGAATCAAATAGAATGATGTTCCAACAAATGCAAGAAACTCATCATAGGAACAATAACCATGGTGAAAACAGTGGAAACTTTGCCGGGAGGACTTATGACTAATCACAACTATCAAGGTCTATTAGAGTTTAGGAAAGCCTCACCACCTTCATTCTATGGGAGTATGAACTAGTTCTTCCTGAAAAATGGGTCATGCAATTAGACAAAATTTTTACTGTTTTAGGATGCACATATGCACAAAAGGTGGTCTTTGCCACCTATATGTTAGAAAGGAAGCAGGACATTGGTGGATGGGTGCTAAACGTTTGTTAGAATCTAGCAGGACTGAAATTATTTGGGAGGTATTTTTAACCATTTTCTTTGATAAATATTTCACTGATAATGTTAAGGATGAGAAGAAGCTGAGTGTATACAGCTCAAGCAAGGAAATATGACCATAGGTTAGTATGTCGCTAAGTTCGATGAACTTTCCAAATTCTCTTCTTACCTGAGGAGTGACCCGGATGGGCATTGGAAGACAACAAAATTTGAGTTAGATCTAATGCTTGAGATTAGAGATAAGATGTCCACCCTAGATATTAAAGACTATGCTACTCTAGTCAATAAATGTAGGATAGCTGAAAAGAGCTATCGAGATCTGGAATTTGAAAAAGAAAGACAAAATTTTCTTAAAACAAAGAGGGTGATGGAGGCTCAAAAGAAAAATAATTTTAAGAGTGGAGTAAACCCGGGAAGGAAAAACTATTTCAAACTAGTGAACCTTTACCTACGTGTAATAAGTCTGGAAAATCTCATGGATCCAGACCTTGTCTTTTTGGACAAAATGTTTGGTACCTGTGAAAGCCAGGACACTATGTTAAGGATTGATTAATGGGAAACCATTGAACAATCTTACACTAAGACCACAAACTAAAAGGAGAGTATTTGCTCTTAATGGAGAAGAGGCAAGTCGTTCTCCTAACTTAATCAAAGGTACATGTTTCATAAAAAATTATCCTTTAATTGCATTATTTGACTTAGGAGCTACGCATTCCTTTATATCTATTGATTGTGTGAAGAAGTTAAAATTATCTTTATCTTATTTGCCTTTGATCTGTTAGTTTCCACTTCCATAGGAGAAAGAGTTTCTACCTCTTATGCCTATTTGAACTGTCCCATTGTAATTAAAGAAAAACCTTTTATTATTGATCTTGTTTGTTTACCTTTGTCTGGTATTGATATCATAATTGGAATGGATTGGATGTCTTCTAATAGTATCCTTCTACATTGTCCTAAAAAACTTGTTTATTTTCTTTATAACCCAGTCACGAAGCAAAAATCCTCTGATACCATTTCCCTTAATGCCACTTAAGTAGAGAAGTGTCTCTTAGATAGAGTTCAAGAGGTTCTCCTCTATTCTTTAAATTCTAAGGTTGAACAACATGTAAACAGCATACCTCTAGTGAGAGACTTTCCAGAAGTGTTTCCTAAGGATATAGTGAACCTATTACTAAAAATAGAGGTTAAGTTTTCTATTGATCTAATGCCAGGAACAGGACCTCTATCCTTTGCACCCTATAGAATGTCCCCTCTAGAGCTTGATGAACTTAAGAAACAAATTGAAGATTTGTTATTGAAAGGATTCATTAGGCCTAGTGTATCACCATGGGGTGCACGGTTTTGCTGTCAAGAAAAGGATGGGAGTATGAGATTGTGTATAGATTATAGACAGTTGAATAAGGTTACAATTAAAAATAAGTACCCACTTCCCATAATAGATGATCTATTGGATCAACTATTAGGAGCATCAATTTTCTTAAAGATTGATTTGAGATCAGGATACCATCAAATAAGAGTAAAGTAAGAAGATATACCTAAGACGTCTTTAGGACTAGGTATGGTCATTATGAATATCTTGTGATACCTTTTGGACTTATAAATACTCTTGCAGTATTCATGGATTACATGAATAGGATTTTTAGACCTTATCTTGACAAATTTGTGGTAGTCTTTATAGTGATATTCTTATCTATTCAAAGACTAAGGAGGAGCATGAACAACATTTTAGAATAGTGTTGCAAATTTTGAAGGACAAATAGTTGTATGCTAAGCTATAAAAATGTGAGTTTTGGTTGCAAGAAGTAAAATTTTTAGGCCATATGATCACCCAAGGAGGGGTGGCTGTTGATCTAAGCAAAGTTGAAGATGTAGTTCATTGGAAAAAACCAAAGACGTCACAAAAATTAGGAGTTTTCTTGGATTAGCTGGTTATTACAGAAGGTTCATCAAAGGATTTTCCAAACTAGTTTTACCATTAACTAGGTTAACCAGGAAAAACCAAGCCTTTGAGTGGAACTCACTTGTTAAACTAGCTTTCAAGAGTTGAAAAATAGGCTTACCTCTACCCCAGTGTTAATAACTTTTTACCCTAGGAAAGACTTTGTAGTGTATTGTGATGCATCTAAAAGGGACGAGGTTGTGTTTTGATGCAAGAAGGAAGAGTTGTGGCTTATGCTTTTAGGCAACTTAGGTCTCATGAAGAGAACTACCCAACCCATGACCTAGAGTTAGCTCTGTAATTTTTGCCTTGAAAATTTGGAGACATTATTTGTATGGGGTGAAGTTTGAGGTTTACAGTGACCATAAGAGTTTGAAATATCTTTTTTATCAGAAGGAATTAAATATGAGACAAAGGAGATGGATGAAATTTTTAAAGGACTATGATTTTGAATTAAAATATCATGCTAGCAAAGCTAATATTGTAGTTGATGCCTAAAGTCCTTGCACATGTCTCTAATGATGGTAGGAGAGCATAAGTTGTTGGAGGAATTTAGGGATTTGAAAATTTCAGTGTCCTTACAACCCCATTGCTTATATGCTAATGAACTTAGAGTAGAATCTGATTTGAATGACTAGGTAAGAAATGCCTAAGACAAGGATGAGTTTCTAAAGTCCCTTAAGAGCAAGATTCAAGTAGAACAACCTGAACATTTCCAACTTGATGGAAAGGGAGCTGTAATGTATGAGGGAAGATTATGTGTGCCTAATAATAAAGAATTGAGGAATCAAATTTTGACCAAGGCACATTGTAGTAAATTCACCATGCATCCAGGAACAACAAAGATGTATCAGGATCTTAAGAAGTGGTTTTGGTGGAATGGCATGAAAAGAGACATAGCTAATTTTGTAGCTAAGTGTCTTACTTATCAAAAGGTTAAGATAGAGCACTAGAAACCTGCAAAATTATTGCAACCTCTAGACATCCCTGAATGGAAGTGAGATAGTATATCAATGGATTTTGTTGTAGGATTACCTAGAACTCCTTCAGGTTATGATCCTGCATGGGTAATTGTAGATAAATTAACAAAGTCCACCCATATCTTACCAATAAAATTAGTTGGCCATTGTATAGGTTGGCTCATAGCTACATCCAGGAAATCATAAGACTACATGGGGTACGAGCTAGCATTGTCTTAGACAGAGATCCTAGATTTACCTCAAAGTTTTGGGTGGCTTTACAAGATGCCTTAGGTACTAAACTTCGTTTTAGTACAGCTTACCATCCTCAAAGATGGTTAGGAGAAGAACTATCCAAACATTGGAGGACATGCTTAGAGCTTGTGTGCTAGAACTGCAAGGAAGTTGGGATACTTATCTACCATTAATAGAGTTTGCCTATAACAACAGTTACCATTCAAGCATAGGCATGGCTCCATTTGAAGCTCTATATAGTAAAAAGTGTAGATCACCCATGTGTTGATTTGAAGTAGGAGAAAGGAGTTTACTAGGACATGACCTAGTACAACAAATCACAGAGAAGACCAAGTTCATTAGGGAAAAGTTACTCACTGCATAGAGTAAACAGAAAAGTTATGTTGATAAAAGAAGAAGACCTTTAGCATTTAAAGAAGGGGATCATGTCTTCCTTAG
This sequence comes from Dalbergia oliveri, assembly GCA_030441495.1. Taxonomy (NCBI): domain Eukaryota; kingdom Viridiplantae; phylum Streptophyta; class Magnoliopsida; order Fabales; family Fabaceae; genus Dalbergia; species Dalbergia oliveri. The sequence continues at coordinate 25,986,331 of JAMLFY010000014.1, read as the reverse complement.
AGTCACTCCTATTACTGGAGTTGGCAGAGCCTTTAAATCCAAAAAGTTAAGCCCAAAATTCATTGGTTCATTCCAAATTCTTAAAAGAGTAGGACTAGTTAAATATCAAATCGCACTTCCACCTAATCTTTCAAATCTTCACAATGTCTTTCATGTCTCTAAGCTAGAAAGTATTGTTTTGACCCTTTACACATCATAGAATATGAGACAATGCAAGTAAGAGATAATTTAACATATAAAGCTAAACCAATGCAAATCATAGATAGATCTATCAAAAACTTAAGAGCAAAAGAAATTCCTTTAGTCAAAGTGGTTTGGAAAATGTTGTCATCTGAAGAGGCAATGTAGGAACTAGAAAATGAGATTAAGAAGACCTATTTAGAATTATACCAAATAGGTAAGTGAATTTTGAGGGCAAAATTCCTAAAAGGATGAGAGATTTGTAACATCCCTTTTTTAAAATAATAAAATAAAATAAAATAGTTTATGTGTAATAATTTTAAGTCATATATCAGATTCAAGTATTTTATTGGTCTTACTTAATAACTTTACATCAACATCTATTTTAAATGTTAGACTAAAATTTTAAACTAGAATATTAATTGTTTAATGTAAAATCATAAACTGGTAATAATAAACTTAGAATATATTGCACTAGGTTAAGAATAAAATTTATTAAGAGTAATAAGTAATAATATGCTAAGTGTTAATAATTAGGTGTATAATTTTTACACACAAAATAAAAAGAGAGTACCAAAAAAAAAGGAGAGGCTGGTCATACCAACAGAAACACACCCATAGTAATGAATTTTGTGGGCCATGCGTCCCTATAAATATGCATATGTGTGTGCGTGAAATGTGAAGAGAAAGAGAGAGAGAGAAAGAGTGAACGTGAAAGTGAGAGAGAGAAAGTGAGGAAGAGAGAGAGAAAGAAAAAGAAAAAAGAAGAAGGAAAAAAAGATAGTAAGGTTATTGTACTACAAGGCTCAACTAGTGCACATAATTTTTATCTGCGATGAAATTTAAGGTAGAAAATGAATTTATTTTATGCAAAATAAAACCATGACTACATTTATTATTATTACTGTTCATTTTATGTATGCCATTTTATCACATATGCTCATAATTATTTATTATTGTCATTTTTCTTATTTTTTTATATTATTAATGATTATGGACTTGAATCTTGATTAAAATAATACTAACCACTTAATTAAAGTGATCATATTCTCTCCTCACTGTCTCAGTTACCGCACTCTGGTTTCTTTTATCACTAAATTATAAGAACTCTTCTTTATTTAATTGTTACGTTAGGCTTTTTCTTTTTATTTTATCACTTAATTACAAGATTCTCTCTCTCCATTGGTCCAGTGCAGACTACCGCTTCAGTTTCTTATTTATTTTAATATTTCTTTACATTTATGTGATTTATTATTTAATTCAAGTTAATTAAATATTCCTTTTTATTTATATTATTATCTGTTGTACATTGATTGGATCTAAATTCTACTATTTCGGTCTAATTTATTTATGGATGAAATTATAAATTTTATGCATTTATGTTTCATTATTTAAATTGTTGATTAACTTATGAGCTTTTTATTTAATATTCATTTATTGATTAATTATATGAATTCTTTATTGTGAAATTATGCACAATATCTATTAATTAAGTTAAAAAGAATATGATTAATTTAAAACTTGCCGCTAACCACAAATAAGGCAGAGGGATACATGTAAGATCCTTTTATGATACCTTGGTTAGAATAATGTAAAAGTCTTGCTTTGCCGTTACGATGTAAGAGCAATTCGAAAAAATGAGAATTTCCTAAGATAAAGCCTTCAACTATGTGTAAGACAAGCAAATGAAAAAAAAAACTAAAGTAAAGAAATTATTATTTTGATAAGATATGCATGGCAGGTTCTACATGATATTTTTTTAACTGATTATCTTCATATAACGTTCCTGTAATCATGTGTATTTTCTATGCAAACACCGTTGGAACCAACCATAGCTCAAACATTTTAAAACCATTAATTTTCTACTGAGAATTTTCATAATTCTCATCTTTCCTTTATTTGATTTTTGGTGGTTTCAGATTAGCCAATTAACACTCAATGGAAGGTCTTAGGAACTTACGAACTTATGTTTAATGGATGTGTTTTTTTTTTTTTTTATGCTGCAAATTTTAGAAGTATTCAGTTTGTACTTAATGATATTAAGTTGTCATACCAGAACCTTATGCTTGTAATTCTTTTACTTAATGTTAACCGTTGTACTTCATGTGTAAATTCATATTATTAGTTACTATATGAACGGGTGTTACATCCTTCATCCCACTTTATTTGACATTTTATCAATTAAATAATGATATGTAACATTAAATAATGTTTTACCATACCATATGCCATATGAAGTATAATAAAGTTTTAAATGACTCATTTTTGTGTCTGAAATTACACAAAATGAGTCATTTCATAATTTGAAAAGGAGATTGATGTGACTTATATTGTGTAATTTTAGGCACCAAAATAAGTCATTTTAAGCTTAATTATACTTCAGATGATATAAGGTATGTCAAAGTATCACTTAACATTATATATCATCATTTAATTGATGAAATGTTAAATAAAAGTGAGCTAAAGGACTAATATGACTTGTTTTGTAATATTAGGATTAATTTGACTAATTTTAAAAGTCATACTAAAATGATTTACCAGTGTAAAATGGGGACTAAAATGAGTATAAAGTAATTTATTTTTCTCCCGTGAAATGTTATTTTCTCTGCTTGCATAGCTTATGAAAGTCTTGTTCTGTTCTTGTTTATATTATGGAGCTATATTATGAATTGATGTGTAGCCTATTGATAATGTTCATTATTTACTGAAAAAATATGTTATTAGTTTATTAACAAAACAATCATAATCACTGTCAACTAGATTAACTTATTGGTAACTTGTGATTTTAAGTGTTGAAGAAGAAATCCTTTATTTGACTAGTGATGTTATTTATAGTCAAGCTCACTCATAGTCATACTCATGACAAAACATTTTGAGAGGTGCTAACTACATTTCAATTTTGAACTTTCATTCACAGTTGAGCAATTGCGTCGTATAGTCTTCTATTTTAAATATTAGGAAGTTTAATCAAAATTTCAAAACCCATGACGTATACATAACGGGAGTGGAAGAAAATAAGTTCTCCAGAGGGATACAGATTGTGTCCTATATGCGTGAGTATGACTCATTTGAGCTAGCGGTAAAGTTTTTCACAGAATTTTTTAAGCAATTGGTGATAGCTAGTTAATTTGATCTACTGAATAGATAATACAAAAAATCTTCTACATCTACTTTGAGTCATAAGTTTTATTAAATTGTAGGCTCTCCTCAATAGACTATCCTTTTTATATTCTTTTGGTTGTAGTATGACCTATGGTCGCGTTTACAACGTGCCGAGCACATTTAGGAACGCTGAATGTGCTTAGGTCTGTACCTATTGTTGCCTGTTGACACAAATTATTATTTTATTCAATTGTTATTAAAAGACCATCATAACCATAACACGAAACAAATAAAATTTTCGCTTGCTACCATAACACGAAACAAACAAATGTCATCTCCATCATTTCTATCATTGTTCCAGTAAACATTCAATCGAAAACTAGGGTCCTTCTAACATGGCCAAGGTGCTCCATGGTCCGTGAGGGGTGACAGTGTATTTGGTGTATAGGTAAGGAGTGTGGTATCTTCTTCTAATTGCACAATGATCCTACAAGAAAAAGAAGCGAAAAGCTTAATTTATGATTGCAACCCATAGTTAGAATATGCAATTAGTGTTAATGGGCAGAACATGCACAGTAAATGTAAACATGTGGAATTGTTAGCTGAATTAGACACATGTGAGGAAAAAATTGTGAGATAAAAATATTTAATTAAAATTCATAAATAAGTAACATAAAGAATTTGCTGTTAATCATTTAAGATTAGAATTATTTGAAAAGTAGTAGTATATCATATATCTAAATGGCATATTTAGTTAACACAATTATCAGTGGTAAATACACTAAACAACCTAAAAAGAGAAAAAGAAATTAAATAAGTTAGTGGGATGTGAAAAACATTTTATAGTATTAAAATGTCAATAGACCTTGTACTTTCAAAATATAGTTGACATGATTTTAAACACTATATTTTGTTAGGTTTTTTGCATATAAGAAAAATTAAAAGTACAAAGAATAATAATAAATCCTTTTCTTTTTTCATTAGCATTGGTTAAAATTGATTTTTTTAAAAATTTGCATCAAACCAATCTTTTAAGTTCAATCTAATTTTTATTAGTGTAATAAAAAAAATCTCATTTGGCATGACTGATAGAATAAGGACTAATAGTATAAGACCTAATAGAATAAATGATGATAATTTTTTCTGGTTATAGATGTGTGCTATATAACATGCATAAGAATTTAGATGTTATGTTAAGTAATGTCATATTATTTATTTATAAAAAATTCTAATATATTATTTAAACATTAAATAAAATCAAATAATAGTAAAATAGAAATTGTTATTTAATAATTTGAAATATTGTATTTATACAAATATTTACTAATTAAAAGTTAATGCATATCAAATAGTAATATTTATTTTAGTGTTTTATAAGTAGTTAATATTTCAATAATATATATAAAAAAGACTATTTTTTAAGTTGTGATATTTTAAAAATTTAATCATTGTTATTTAAATTTAAGTTATTCATCATAACTTTTATATATTACGTATGTCTATTATTTATTTACTTAAGTTATTCATCATAACTTTTTTGATAAAGGTAGGAACATATTATATCGAATAATGTAAAGTATTGTATAATATAAAAAATATTAACAAGTGAAAAATATTATGGTCTTATCTTTTTTGGTGCCAATTCCTGCCATTATACTCTATAGCTCCTTTTTTGGGACCAATACCAATAAATAAAAATGATATTAGTGCTAAAATAACTAGAATTTGTCTTGAATTGGACTGCTGTTAGTAATTTGGCATGGTATGCTGGTAATTCATTCTGAAAACATTGGTAATTTTGTGAAAAAGTTAGTAATCATGTATATCTCTTCCAAAATATTTTTTTCCAATCTCATAAGTCTTACTAAACTTAATTAAAGTGTCGTAGCTTGTAGCCAATTTGGGACCAAATTAACAAATAAAAATCACATTAGTGCAAAAATGATTAAAATTCCCATTGAATTGGAATTCATTGCTGGTAAATTGGCGTAATACGCTGGTAATTCATTAAAAAAGTGTTGGTAAATTTAAAAAAGCTAGTAATTCAGATTAGTCAACTCATTTATCAAATTAAGTATCATTCTTTTCTAAATTCAAATGTCACCCTAACTTTTCTACATTTTTACTTTCCTACCCTCCCCATCATACTCCACAACTCCACCCTCCCAAAAACTAGCATGAAAACCAATATCACACTTGTATAATAAAGACTAAAATACATCTAACATTACCCTATTAATTTGATCGCTCAAATGTATAGACGTGATATCATAATAGTTTTTGAAAGATTTTTTTATGATTATTTAGTTTATGAAAGATACATATAATATTAGTTTAGTCATGAAAGATACATTTGATATATTTTTTTATATCAAATAGATCTTTAAAAGTTAAAGTATGATATCACTTTGGTCTATAAAAGAAGTATCTGATGTAAAATAAATATCTAAAACCTTTTGCATTATGAAAATGAGGGACCTATATTTGATATCACACACATGTTTTAGGAACTAAAATAATTCACATTTCAACTTTTAGGGGCCTATTTGATCTTTAAAAAAATCAAAGGACAAATTTTATGCCAAATATTAATTTTCATAGACCTATTTGATGTAAAAAAAAACTAAATTGATGTCATGTGCATCTTTTATATATCAAAGTGCATATTAACCCTAAAATATATTTACTCTAACATTTTTATTTAAAACTAGAGTATTACAAAATTATTCTAAAAACAACACCTGTTAAAGTTTCCTTTAAATGAGTATGAGTTATTAGTATAATAGAAGTAGATAACTGGGGCTTTTTTTTTCTAAAAATTATTATTTCTGAACAGTATACTTAAATAATTCTTTCTAAACCAAATCATTTAGGTCCCTAAAACAATCATCTTTTTGAAAAAAATAGTGTTTGACACTCAATATTTAACAGAATAATTGAATTTATTTTCCTAATCTGGAGGGTTTTTAATAAGTTTAATGGACATAAAATCAAATCCAAATATAGATTATAGATCTATTGAAAAAGGAAAAATACACACATTTCAGTGTTTTAGATTTCCATCTCTATCTATATTCAATTGTTTTAAGTGTTTTAAGTGATTTGGCACTTATAAATAAAAGTTTTTCATTCAATAATACAGTGACCAAGCTATACATAAAAAGTTCATTAGAGAAGTAAACAAAACCAGTCAAATAAGTGGTACTAGGCTATCTAGCTACCCCCAGTCTCACCAGCCTCGGTGATCGATGAACTTCACTTGGAGAAAATCCAAGCTATAAAAAGGGTGACAAGGCCATGTATATACTTCACAGCCATATCAATATAACATAGCAAGCAGCATAATTGCTGTATATCTATATCTATATTGATCAACTTCAATTACTACTACCAAAAACATGGCTGCCACAACAACAATCCCTGAGGTGGTTCTAAGCTCCTCAACTGGGCAACGCAGAATCCCAGTCATTGGGCTGGGGACAGCCCCTGAGGCAGCCAGCAAGGTCAGCACAAAAGATGCTGTCCTTGAGGCCATCAAGCAAGGTTACAGGCATTTTGATGCTGCCTCTGCCTATGGTGCTGAGCAGTCTGTTGGTGAAGCCATCCAAGAAGCACTTAAACTTGGTCTCATTGCTTCCAGAGACCAACTCTTCATCACTACCAAACTTTGGGTCACTGACAACCACCCTCAACGCATTCTTACCGCTCTTCAGACCTCACTGAGGTGGTGATCATCATCATGACTATATTATGTATTCTGTTATTCTTCTTCACCACTTCCACATCTATTTTGAGTTCGTTTAGAAATCACACATACACACATCCTTCCTAAGTAATTAACTTTGGTATATTGCTTGCATACAGGACACTTCAGCTAGAGTACTTGGACCTCTTTCTGATCCACTGGCCTCTATCTGCTAAGCCAGGAAAGGTCACCTATCCCATTGAGCAATCGGAGCTGGTGCCATTTGACATGGAGGGTGTGTGGAAATCCATGGAGGAATGCCAAAGGCTTGGCCTCACAAAAGCCATTGGAGTCAGCAACTTCTCCATCAAGAAGCTTGAGAAACTGCTGTCTTTTGCTACCATCCCTCCTGCAGTGAATCAAGTATATAATAATTAACCTCACAAATCCCTTTATGACCTTCCTTCGATCACAAGTTGCATATATTCATTTTTGTTTTGGTGGTTAATTTAATCCATATTTCAAATGACTAATTAATTACATGTTAATATTGTAATAGGTGGAAATCAATCTTGCTTGGCAACAACAGAAGCTCAGGGAGTTCTGCAAGGTAAAGGGTATCACCTTAACTGCTTTCTCACCTATGAGGAAAGGTGCCAGCAGGGGAACCAATATAGTGATGGACAATGATGTTATCAAAGAATTGGCAAATGCTCACGGCAAGAAAGTTGCTCAGGTAGGACAGATATATATATACTAGTTTATTACTCATGCGATGTAATGCATGGATGATTAATGATAAAAAAAAATTTTGAATATTAAATTTATTTATTTATATTTAAAAAATATACTCCATACTTATTTGTGCAGTTGAAAAAAATTATTAAATTTCTTTATATAAATATATTAATTCATATGAAATATAATACAAAATAAACAAATAGAAAAAATTGAGTACATAAATAAATAAATAAATTTTTCAGTATCACCCATTTAGCATACATATTATGATGAAAAGAAAATCATAACTAATTATCATATTTACACTGAACCAAACATTTGACATTATTTAAATACATATAAAATGTAGATAATAACAAATTAATTAAATCAGTTAAAGATACCATTAAAATTGACATTCTTAAATATTTTTCATTCACGGTGCAATATTCACCTATGCCATCATAATAATACAAGAAAATTATAGTTGGTATTTGACTAATTTGACTTGCTTGGAATTAACTTGATGGAAAAATGATTAATCTAAATCATTCATAACTAATTGTATTCCATTTTCAGATATACGCCAAGTCAAACTAAAGGGGAATTGCATGACTTCAATAATTATTCACATAATTATTTGTTTCTCAAGAGACAATTTAAAATGCTTGTTGATTTGGTGGTTAATCGATAGAAAAATATTGGAGTAGGATTGAAATTTCTGGGTGTTAATTCATATTAATTAGAGTTATTCTTTTATTATGAAATTAGCCTAGATTTATATTCATTATTACTAGTAATTTAATCTCAATTTCAAATTAAAAAAATTTAAAAATGACCAAATCTAAAAGAAATAACATATTATGATCTCTAAAGATAATTTAATTAACAATTATGAATAATAATTGGTAATAAAATATAATTAATTATTATATTATTATATTTATTACATATATATATATATATATATATATATATATATATATATATTCTCTAAAAAAACTAACCCCAAAAGTAAATTTTAATTTCTTAAAATATTATATCAAATATTATTATTTAAAACGGTTATCTATTTCAAAATAAAATTATTATATAAGATTTAATTGAAAATTAGGAATCACAATTGATAATAAATTTGGAATCAAGTGTAATCCATCAACTATATTTATTATTACTAATGATTTAATCTCAATTTCAAATTTAAAAACTTATAAAAAAGTTCAAATCTAAAAGAATGACATATTATATTGGCTGAAAATATAATTAAATAAAAAATTAAGAATCTTGATTGGTAATAAAATATAATTGACTATTGCACATAGTTATAATCATTCATTATATTTATTACTATTATTATAAATTACCATTACTATAAATGATTTTTTCTCTAAACAAATAATCTAGTTTAATTTTTTTAAGTCATACACCAAATAAATTTTTTTAAAACAAATATATCATTTAAAAGGAAATTCATATATCTAATTTAAAATAAAAAATTAGGATTCATGATTGATAATAAAATTGAAATCAAGTATAACCAATCAACTATATTGATTATTACTTATGATTAAATCTCAATTTCAAATTTTAAAAAAATCAAATCTAAAAAATATCACATTATATTGAATAAAAAAATATGAATCATGATTGCTAATAGAATAAAATTTATTGTATTTATTAAAATTGTTATAAATGACACATTCTCTAAAAAAATCAAAAAAGAAAATTTGACTTAATTTTTCCAAGTCCTATGTCAAATGTTGTTCTTTAAAACAAATACCTAATTTAAAAACAAATTACTAGTTCTGATTTAACCATAAATTAGGAATCGTTATTGATGATAAATTGGAATAAGGTATAATCAATCAATTATATCTTTATTACTAATTTTTTAATCTCAATTTAAAATTCAAAGCTTTGAAAATTTTCAAATCTAGAAAAATAATATATTATATTCTCTAAAAAATTATTAATAAAAACATTATTCTACACAATTGATAATAGAGTATAATTAACTAGTCATTTGACCCGTGTGATGCATTGGATCATAATGAAAAATAGTTTATTGATCATTATTAAAAATAAATAATAATTCATTTAAATACATTTTATAGAAAATTGAGTATATAAACTTATTTTAAAATTAAGTTAACAGTTAAATAATTAAATAAATGAACAAAATATAAATGAGTGTGGATATGAAATGAGTCATTCTATTTTATATCTTATTTTGAATATCATGTTTATAAGGTTAAGAAAATCTTGATAGATGACCTTTAACTAACAATAAAAAACCTATTTTATGAAAATTTTGCATGTTTTAATAGTTGAAATTGATAAATAATAAAATAAAATAAGTAGATATATTTATAATATCATATATAATTAATATGGATAATAATGGGTATCTATGAGAGGAGATATGCCTTCTACACCCTGTTCTTTTTTAGAATTTTGTCCTTCTTTCTCACTCTCATCCTATTACCCCTATTCCTTATTTCTCACGAAGATTTAAATTGGGGGTATTTGATTTATTAAAATAATTCCAATAGAAATTGAAAAGTATTTTGATATTCGAAACATAAATATGTATAATACTTATTCCTTTCATAATATATGTCCACTTTCAAAAAATTTCATATTTTAAAATATCTGTCAATTTCACATTTCAATAAAGCATTAATTTTTTCTTTGAATACTACCCCTAATTAATTTCACATTTTCAAAGCATTCCATTTAATATTAGTGTGCTATATTAATTAATATATAGGGATACATTAGTACATTCACAATATTTTACTCAATTATTAATGTCAGTAATTATATTTCTTAATATTATTTGTCCAAAATTGACAGATATTTTGAAAGGAATAGAGTAACAAATATTACTAATGCAATATAATTCAAATTAAAAATAAAAATACATACATAATGCAAATTCAATAAAGATAATTTAAAAAATGAATATGTGCTAAGATTTTCTTATATATATATATATGTATATATAATTTATATAAATGGGCAATTGCCATATCTCCATGGGGTGGAGACCTCATTTTTTGTCCATATTCCGTATAACAAACAGTGACTTCGCTCTTGTTCTCATGAAGACTAAATATATTCTCATTCTCATCCCTTTTAAGGTGATCCCTATGGATATCCGCTTTGACATTTTTTAATCACCCTAGCCATTTACATATTTTTTAAAAATTAAAATATTTAATTTATAAAAACATAAAATTATACTTTCTAATTAATAAAAAATAATAAATAAATTTAATGTACATGATTTCAATTACACCTCATTTCCTTTTACATCATTTTAGTAAATATTTTTCAAATGAATATTTTTTAAATTCCTCCATAACCATATACAAAATAAAAGCATAATTTCTTAGTGGTTATTACGTCCATTATATTATCATAAATTATCCTATGAATTTCATTCATTGAAGATAAGGACTCTTTAAGATCATCAAACAATTGCTCTTTGTCATATTCTAGCTCTTCAGCTGAAATATGACTTTGAAATTAATATAGTGGAGAATTATTTGGATATAATATGGATTTAAACTCTTTCAAAAATTTTCATTTGAGTTAAATAATTTTTCAATTTCAATTAAAAATAAATTATTTTGCTATGAACTTAGGATAGAAAGATATACAAAAAATAAAAGGTTTTTTATGACAATATGAAACTCTAACTTATTCTAAAAAATGCAATATTTGTCTTTAAAATTTGGAAATATAATATTAAAATCATTGATAAAATATTTAAATTACAATTTAAAACCTATAGTAACTCCTTAATATACTTTTTGGTCATATAAGATTTCATCTTCTTAAAGTTTCAAACATGCTCCCATACAAATTGCTGCATGCTCATTGTAATTGTCATAATGTAACAAAGAGTTGTTTTAATTGATTTCTAGGTGCTAACTCAACAATTTCCTTTATACCTTCAATAACTTCATTGTTTACAAAATGTATGAGAAATTTTTGATTAATTCTATTCATATATTAAGCTTCAAAACTTAAAAAAAAAAGTTTTTAATAACCTTAGCACATGAATTTATCATTTTTTAAGGATAATTTGAAAAAACTTAAAATCACATTAGCTTGATAAATAAGGCTCAGTTTTATATTAAATAAGAAAATTATAATTTCATAAATAGCTTGGTCTTTGTCATTTTGAATTTAAGCCCTATATAAATATATTAAAATATGTATTTGACTTTTATGAATATTAAAAATTTAGTTTCTATCTTTATAAATATTTTTAAAATTTTCTTTTGATTTTTATAAATGTCGTTATGTAAAAGTGATAACTAACCATGAGACCATAAATATAATACTAAAATAATGATAAAATAAATAAAAGATAAATAATAAAAAGCCAATAAAGATAATAAAAGAGTTATAAGATAAAACTGATAAACAATAATAATGAAGGTTGAATTTCTGGTTTGTAACAAATACTATAAACTAATTGATAGTCTAAATATACTTGAGAAGGGGAGTTGAATCAAGTATATTTTTTACTAACTTCTTGCACACTCACAAAATTTATCATATTTCTACGAATATCTCTTGCTATGACAGAAGACTTTTAACAAATTTTATATGAAGGTTGTTTTAAATAGAACACTTAGATTTAAGGAAAGGAATCAATTAAGAAAATGTGATTTTTGTTATTATTTTAGTCATTTCAGAAAACCCTTTTAGAGAAAATCAAAGTTAAGTTGTTTAAGGAATAATAAAATAAAAGAGTAGGGAAGAAAAAACAAGGCATGATATTTTTATCTTTCGGTTCCCTATCTCTGGAACTTACATCTAGTACCTACCCAAGGTAAGATTTCCACTAACCAACTGAAACTTAAAAACTGAAATCAAACCAAATTCCCAATCAACCAAACAAAACTCTTAAAACTCAAATACAATAACCTCAGAAAACAAAGGACTAGTTCCTATAGCAAATGCTCACAAATGGCTTTTCTCTCAAAAGCCTCACAAACAAATAGCCTTTTGAAAGATATAGCTTTCTGTTTCCTCTCAAAGGTGATATTCAAAAAATTAATAGATATAATAAGCTCTCAAATAAGTCAAGACAATGGTAACAGTTAAGAAAAAGGAGGTATATTCTTGGTAGAATAATGGCTCAGAAATGTATGCTTCTATTGTGCTCTTTTTCTTCAATTAATGTGATGTCTATTGTTTCCTTAAAAAGGAACGGAATTCCTAACGTTGCAGACTAAAGCTTGCCATTGTCCTTACCTTGTGTGGTGGCATCATCCACACCGTTGATCCTTGTCCCACTTGTTCACACATTCACAGCCTTTCTTTCTTATAGAATATTATCAGCTGTCATTATCCTTTTATTCCATTCAAAAATGAGCCAATCATCAGATATTTCGTTTGAAAACTGGTCCTTTCTTTATCCAATGTCCAGTTGCCACTTCATGTATTTGCTCTTCAAAACACACAACACGTAGTCAGAGTCTCCAACCCGAGTTGAAAATTTTCTGTATTCTTTGCTTAATTTTAGATATAATATCCTGAAACACTTAAGCAAACACATTAATAAATCCGTAATGATATTTGTCATCATTAATTAGGATCCATAAACTAACACTAATGAATATATTTATTTAAATATAATGGATCATATTATCGTATGCATATATATATATATATATATGTGTGTGTGTGTGTGTGTGTGTGTTAACATTTTATTAATAGGTACAAAAATTATATAGTAATTAATCAATATTATATATTAATTAATTAATTTATGATTAGGAGTATATAAGTAAAGTAACATAACTTATTTGATTTAAACTTTTTTCAAGCACTTATATTTTAAAAAATAAATTATATAATTTAAATTACTTTTGATTATTTATTTATTTATTTTATTTATTTTTAATTATTTTAAATAACTCTAATATATAAGGTTTTCAAAATAATATATAACATTTTCGCCATGTAGATTTCAACATAAATTATCCAAATATTAAACATAATTATTATGAATATTGAAATTATATAAATTAACGATAGTAAACTAATGATATATAATAATTATGATTATAATTTTTTAAAAAATATTAATTATTAAAGTTATGAAATTTGTTGTCTTTAAATTACTCAGTAAGCTACACCTAGAAAATTCAAAGTAGTGTTGAATACTAGTATTATAGATTTAATTAAATGCCGATAAGTTTTAAATATATTCAATTTTTATTGTGCAATTCTGTTATTAAATCCTGATTATTGTCAATGATATTATAATAATATGTCATAATAACAGTTTTATTTTTTAAAAAAATTAATAATTAACTTCTTAAAGACTATGGTCTTTAAATCATTCTCATTGCAACACCTAAAAAATTTTTCCTCGTAGGAGCCTAAAATATTAGTATTATAGACTATACTTATTATAATAATTATAATTGATACATTCTCTAGATAAATGAACCTAAAAAAAATGTCATTTAATTTTTCCATGTCCTACTTCAAATATTATTCTTTAAAACAAATATATATTCTAAAAGGAAATTAGTATATCTTATTTCACAAAAAATAAGAATCATGATTATTGATAAAATTGAAATCAGGCATTAAGTATAATCAATCAACTATATTTATTATTATTAATGGTTTAATCTCAAATTCAATTCATAAATTTAAAAATAATATAATCTTAAAAATGTCATCTCATATTATCTAAAAAAATATTTAATAAAAAATAAATATTAATTATATTTATTACAATTATTTTAAATGATACATTCTCCAAAAAATAACCCAAAAAATCTGATTTAATTTTTTCAAGTCCCATATCAAATATTATTCTTTATAACAAATATCAAATTTAAAAGAAAATTAGTATACTTAATTTAACCAAAAATTAATAATCATGATTGATAATAAAATTGGAATTCTCAAATTCAAATTTTTAAAATGTTCAAATAAAAAACATATTATATTATCTAAAAATGATTTTTAATTTAAAATTATTTACACAGTTGGTAATAAAATATAATTAACTATACTTATTACAAATGTACCCAAAAAACTATATCAGCCCCCATTTCTTACTCCTATACCAAAAATTAGGAATCATCAATCATGATTGTTAATAAATTTGAAATTGGAATCAAGTATAATCAATTTACTAATAATTTAATCATATTTTAAATTTAAAAAATTAAAAATAATCAAATCTAAAAGAAATAACATTATATTCTCCAAAACAAAATATTTAGTAATAAATTATGAATAATGATTGGTTATAAAATATAATTCGTTATATTGATTATGATTATTATGATACATTCTCTAAACAAATAACTCAAAAAATAGTATTTCCCATTTGAATCAAGTCTAATCGATTACTTATATATATGATTACCAATTATTTAATATCAATTTCAAATTGAAAGTTTTAAAAATGTTCAAATCTAAAAAAATTCACATGTTATATTATCTAGAAAAATGGTTTAACCGAAAATTATTCAAAACGATTTGTAATAAAGGAAAATTAACTTTACTTATTGCAATTATTATAATTGATACATTCTCTAAATAAAATAATCTAAACAAAATAATATGATCAAATTTTCCCAGTTCTTTATCAAATATTTTTGTGTAAAAAACTTAACTGTTTTGTGTAGGTAGTCAATTCCATTGAGTAGGAATATTGAATATAGATAACAGTAATCAATCCCATGAATTTAAAATTAAACTATCTATAGCATCACCAACAATAGGCTGAAATCATGAGTTGAAAAAAAAACTAACTTCATAAACAACAAAATAAACTAAAAGAAATTTCTACTATACACAAAAAGGTAAATTAAAAATTAGAATAAAATCAACAAAGAGCTTCAAAATCAAAGCATCAACAACAACAAATTAGATCTTGTCCATCGCAACTTGAAATGTTCTCATGTAATTAGCAGCCACAATAAAAGTATATGCATTCCCTTTCTTCAATGAGTTCAATTTGTAGAATTTCATTAATTCTAAGTTATGATTACCTAAAATAGAAAGGAAGAAGATAAAAGTTAAGACATGAAATAATAGCAGAAATGAATTGTATCAAAAAGTGAGGATAAATATAAATAATATAAAATAAAAAATTCAATAATAAATTAACACTATCACCAAGACCAACAGAAGAAGATGACTGATATAGAGTGCATTGTACCATATATTCTACAATTTGCTCACTTATATAGCCTACATTCTTAAAGCTTTTACAGGTAAAAATATAATTGTTTGATTGACAGTAATAATTATTTGATTGACAATTATAATTATTTGATTAGCATTTCACATTTAATGTCTTTGATTGCAGTCATAATTATTTGATTTATAATTATAATTATTTGATTGGAATTTTACATTTATTAAGCGGGATTATAATTTTTAATAGTCAATTATTATTCCTGAATCAATTGTTTAATATAATTTGCTAATTTATTGGCTTTTCGTGGACAAGAAATCAAATGCAATTACACGCCATCCATTTCCTTTCTTGGAAAACTTGATTTTAGAATTATATATGTGTGTGTGTGTGTGTGTGTGTGTGAGCATTAATTAACTTTTAATCCTAACTATCTATGTATGGTTATACGACTAGATTTGCTCCTTTCACTCTCATAATAAATCACTCCTTCTCATGTGATACGCCGCCTATATATAAAGAGCGTATCATATAAGATGAGTGGTTTATTGAGGGAGTGAATCTTGACCATTAGATCTTATTTGAATGATCAATATTAAAACGGATAGTCATGTAACTTTTTTAAATGAGCATGTGAGCATTAATTATATTAATTAACTTTCAATCCTGATCATCCATGTATGATTATACGCTAGATTTCTTCATCCCACTTATAATAAACAATTCCTTTTATGTGATACGCCCCAATATATATGAGGTATCATATAGAAGAATGGTTTATTGTGAGCAAGAAAAATGAATTTGACTATTGGATCTTATATGAACGATTAAGATTAAAATATAAAATCATGTGACCTTTTTAAATGAGTATGTAAACATTAATTACATTAATTAACTTTCAATCCTGACCATTCATGTATGGTTACATAGCCCAGATTTGCTGTTTCCACTCTTGTAATAAACAACCCCTCACATATGATATGCCCTATATATACATACATACATATATAATCTTGACCATTAATGTATGATTCAACGAGTTCACTCTTCTTACTCTTATAATAAATCACTCATTTCATATGAAACGCTCCATATAAACTCTATAAAATTATTAAAATAATATTAAAATAGACATATTTAACATATAATAATATCATATGAAATTTTAATCAGTATTTTTATAAAGATAAATAATATAATAGTGAGTAAATATTAATTAAAATTAAATTAAAGAGAGAAAAGTTAGAGAAATTGTAATAAATGTTATTAACATAAAATTATATTACATAGAAAATTTTAAATTGATTCAAGAAAGAGAAAATTGAGTTTTAAGTCCAACACAAAATGTGGAATTTGCTAATCTCTACACACATTCGCATGGAGGTTAACAAGCTCCACATTTTATGGAGATTACAATTATGAGTTAGGATCAAATTACATTGGTGTAATTTAAATAAAATTACACCTTCAATAACTTTTTATAAAATAATTTTATTACCAATCCAACCATTGAGTTACAAATATCTATTATAAAGATCATTTATACCAAATTTCATGAAAATTTGGCATTAATAAAAATGTAACCACAAAGTAGTTATTCTTGTTCTTTTTAATTATATATATTACGTTGATTTTAATGTACATAAAAATTATGTCAAATGATTTTAGATTAACTTGAAATTTTAAAGGCGTGATCTATGTGACATGAACTTCTAATCCAATGATGAGTTTTGTTAAAATTTAGTCCAATAAAAAATTATTCAATAGCATAATAGTTGTTAAAATTTTGTCTTTGTTGTATATCAATGACAATATTTTGTTTTGGTTAAAGCTGTGATTTCTACTAAACATTATGGTAAAAGTTATGCAGATTTGTCTTAGATGGATATATGAGCAAGGGGTGACAGTTGTTGCTAAGAGCTATGATAAGGAGAGGATGAAACAGAACTTGGAGATCTTTGATTGGTCATTGAGCGAGGATGATTACATGAAAATAAGTGAAATCCATCAGAGAGACTCATCAAAGGACCAACCATGCCTCTTCTCGATTATCTGGGATGATGAGGAGTGATTGATTGAGATCTGCATTGTTGCTACTAAAATGCTTACTTTAATGAATAAAGGAATCAACGTGTCATATTCCTCTATTATGTATGCCAAACATAGCTTCAGATATGTTACTATTAACTAATATGATTTTGAGATTCTAAATTAACTTGGTTGAGTGTAACCTTTTGTCCGGTCTTTGGTGTTTTATATATGATAATGTGTTGTTCAAAATGTTCAATTCAAGAAAAGTGTTATTTTGACACCTAAAAATAGGTATCTATTGGGATACCCATTTTTATCATTGGATGAGATAGATGAAAGGGATATGTGAGGATCATTATCATATCCAATAGTAACCAACTATTTAGATGTCAAGAAAACATTTTTACTTCTCTATCTATTCTATATTAAAATGAATGACCGTGACAACTGTTATCCTCCAGAAGAAAAACCCTAACATAGCCTTTAGGCTAGTTATTATAGTCTGTTACTAGTTAGTTAGTTGTTAGACTGAGTTAGTTTTTCTTCTGAGTTTTTCTATTAGGAAAGTAGCTAGTTATTTAGTTGTCTCCATTTGGTACATTGCATATATATAGCTAGACTTAGTCTATTAGAGCTAGTTTTTGTATCAGTTTCAGAATCATCAATGCAATTTGGTGTAGTGAGCCATCCAATTTCTCTCAATGTTGAATTTTCTCTCGATCTTCATCTCGATCCCATTGCTTCTGTTTCTAGCTTCTTCATGTTATAAATATAGTACTTTATGATCCCAAGATCATCCATGTTAAATCATCAAGAAAATTTGGAAGATTAGATGCAAAGCGTCCTTGAATATCCATAGGAATTGACTGGTGTTTGGACATGTGGTTATTGATCTTCCAAGTTAATACGCATCTTTCAGAGACGACGGCTCCTTTTCTGATGATGGGATGTTAGGAAAATAGGCATACGTATAACTTGGAGACCATAACCTTTTATAACTTTGTAAACCCTAGTTTCTAATTCAGCCCATCATAAAATTAGTAACCGGGTAACATGGTATCTACACATAATAAGCCCATACTTAGCTAGATGATTTAGGCCCATTGACTTGTCCTTATCAGATCACTTTAATTTGGGCTAAACTTTATAATAGCACACGATATATAATTATATATACAAGTCCACATATAGATTCTTACAATCTCCCACTTGGACGTATGTATATATACACAACTTGCATATTAAACTGTTACTTTATGAGCTCTAAATTTGCTATCATGATCAAAACATCTCCCAACAATCTCGTGCATCAATTATGTTAATATAGGATCAAGGCGATTTTCGTTACATATCGTAACTAAGTCCATCCATGGTCACATATATCAATAGAGCCAAATGAAATAGATCAAGTATGGATGTGTAGCACAGAAATTGCATGTAATGTGATCTAACATGTCTATTTCCAACCGGTCCAACCTTATTCCTTATGAGATCATATACAATATAAGTCAAAGTGAAAAACAAAACCAAATACTTTATTTCTCAGAAAATATCCATAAACTTAAGATTTGTCTAAAATATATGAGCATCCAAATGCACACTCCCACTGACACAACATATCATATAAAATGATATCACACTCATATGAGCAATATGCTCATGAAAGACCTTAGGTGTCAGTCCCTTAGTAAGCGGATCCGCAACCATGGAGTTTATGCTAATATGCTCTATAGACACTTTTATCACTTTGTACTCCTCTTAATATATATGACTACTAACATATTGTCCAAAATAAGTTAAGTGATCTTTCAATTTCATCTATAATTTGCAGCCTTGTGACAAAATTTCGCAGTCATATTGTATGATTGGATGCCTCATAATAAGCTTTAAACACAATTACTTTACTGGAAAAGCAACAAGTGTTTGCTTAGCACTCTTTCAAAGATTGCTCTTCCAACAATTGTAGCTTAAAATGCATCTATAATTGCCTTTGCATCCAACAAAGTCGGAGTTTGAATATCCAATGATCTCTTATCTTATCCGACTTCCCACATGTGAGCATGTGATGTTTTGTTCTTTGAAGATCACACAAGATCCATTTGGCTGCTATCCAATGATCCATTACCGTATTACCAAAATATCTGCCCAACATCCCAACAATGTACACAATATCTAAACATATACAAAATTGAGCATACATTATAATTCCCATGGCGAAAGCATAGGCAATCTTCTATATTTCTTTAATTTCAAAAATTACTTTGAGGGCATTGATTGAAACTGAACATGTCTCATCCTAATTTGCAATCTTGTATGCCAATTTTCTTAACTACCTTCTCAATATAGCTTTTTTGTGATGATCCAAGAATACATAAAAAACAATCTTAATGCATCTACATCCCTAATACAAAAGAAATGTCCTCTAGATTTTTATTTCAAATTGTTTTGATATAAATTTCTTATGTAAACTAAATCATAATTGGCAAGCAGTATACAATTAACATATAAAACCAAATGATGTATGCACTCCCACTAAACTTTGGCATATACAATAATCAATCTCATCTATCACAAAACCAAATGAGATAATAATTGGATGAAATTTGCAATACCATTGATAGGAACTTAGTTAAGCTCATAGATGGATTGCTTTAATTTGCAAACCAAATTCTTTGCATATCTCAATACAAAGTTTTTCGATAACACCATAAAAATTGTCTCATCAATGTCACCATTGAGAAACACAATCTTAATATCCATCTAATGTAACTTGGATTAAAATAATCTACAAATGCCATTATTTCCTTAAGAGAGTCTTTATATAAAATTGAAGAAGAGTCTCTTCTTAATTCATACATTTCTTTTGAGTGAAATTTTTTGTAACAAGACATGCCTTATATTTCTCCATATTACCCTTGAATCTTTATTGATTTTAAATATTCATTTGCGATCAATGAGACTCAAATCTTCAGGTAATGGGATGATTTCCTAAATGTCATTGTCTTTCGTGAGCTTAAGCCATTCACTTATAGCATCAAATCCACAATTGAGAGTTAATACTTTTTATGGTATGATGAAAGTTGATTGGATCATCTTCCAACAATCCATTGTCTTCCTTATGTTCTAAGAGAAGTATGAAACAATCATCAGAAGCCACACTTCTCTTTTCTCTAGTGGATCTCCTTAGTGGTATTTGTTCTTGAGGTTATTGAGTTTGTTTTCAGGAATACTTTGTTAATTTTTATTGGGGAAATTTTCAATATTATTTCTAACTTTATTTCTCCCTAAACTCAATATACTCAAGAACTAGCATTCGTATCTCAAATATTGATCTAATTGTGGGATCATAAAACTTATACCCTTGAGACCATACAAACTATCCAAACTAAGTAGCCACTGGCCATTTCTTGAGACCAATTTCTTTTCAGTTGGCCTATAAGGCCTTACCTCAATTGAACAACTTCAAATGTGTAAATTCTTTATTTTGATTTTCTAGTCCATAATTTATAAGGAGTTTTGGTCATTAACTTTATTGGAACTCTATTAAGGATATTGGCTGCAACCTTTAACGCATCTCCCCAAAGTGATATTAGTAGGAGAGTATGATTGATCATATTTCTTACTATATTTTGTTTGTTTCTCTAACCAACACTGTTCATGCTAAAATAGCATCCAACATGGTATACAATGAGATGACTCTATATTCCTCTAAGGATTTGGCAAATGATTTTGGACATTGTTCACATAATCCATCATATATACCATAGCATTAACTACCATGGTAAGATTTGATAACCTTAATGCTTTTACCTTGATTCTCAATATAATCCTTAAATACCTTAAATAAACATGTCCAGTGATTCAAACTTTGTAAATGAGATAAAGGTATCTATAACTTAAAGATTGACTATGAACAGCAAAAATATTGTTAATCATTCTAGGAAACCATATGGAATGATCCACAAATGACCATATAAGTTCAAAGGCGTCTGAAAATTTGCCGATCCTGAATCTCTTTATGATTGTTTGTTTCTTTTAATACACACTTATCTGGATAGTAGAACCGTAATCTATCCACCAAACGTGCCAAAAATTAACCTTAAAACAAACAAAAATGAGAAGTATATGTTTCTTTACATGCCAAAAGTTATATTTGTCACAATCATTCTTTATAAGTCCAATAGTCCAACGGAAGTTATAGCTAAATTCCTTATTTATTCATGTTGTTATTTCTTCCAAGGTGAACTATTTGCAGTTTTATACTTTTTTCTTTCATGTTTTGTCTTCAAAGGTACTTGCCAATGAACATTTTTAGTCTTTTCTTATTTTTACACATTTCTTCTTCTGGCACACAATAAAAAAAATGCGCATGAGCTCATTAGAAACCATTTGTTCTTTTGGCAGTTGTAACTGATTCAAGACTAAATAAATTGTGCTAAAAGAAAAAAAATAAAGCTAAATGCATGAGCATATTACGAAAAGCTCTAACTTTAATGCCTTTAATTTTAAAGCAAGATGAGACATCTCCATGATATACTCCCATAAATTTTATTTTATTTTTCTTTATACTTTATAAATAAAAAAAATTCGATAAAATCATACTTGTTCCAACCTTATCGCTATTAACAAACTAATTTTTTAAAAAATAAAAAAGGTAAAAAAATAAATAAAAATAAACAAAATTCCTTAAGAAATTTCTTGCCACTGAATACCTTTAGACATATTGCCATTAAATGTTTCTGAAACTTTATGCTTCATGGTCATAAAACTTGTGCAATTTGAACAATTTCCTTTCTTAAAATCATTTTTTATAGTCCTCATTGGAACTTTTATCCATAAGAGTAGTAGGTTGTTTAATCCTTAGTGCACGGTCTAGATCCAAGTGGCCAAGAACGATCGTTACGTCTTCCATTCCTTAAGGTTATTCCCATTTAATATAGGAACATACTATATTGGCAGATACAACATAAGCAAATATAATATTGACATACTCATATGAATTCAAATAAACTCAAATAATGGTAAGGCCTATCACAAGATACCTAGCACAACATTAATATTTAGTCTTTGGATAGAAATATTAACTTGTAAGTGGTACTTCAATGCAGAAATAAGTATTGATAGTAAATCCTGTCAAACAATAAGTTTATCTTTGGACTGACTTATTGCCCACATGGAACCTAATAACCATCACATACTCATGACCACAACTGTGCATATAATTCAGCAGATATAGACCTTCCTTTGGGCCAGTTAACATCCGCATGAATTATCTGTGTAGTAATCGAATATTGATAATAAATTTTGTCAAACAATAAGCCTATCTTTGGACGGCTTATCATTCACATGAAACCTGACAATCACCACATATTGATTACCACAAGTGTGTGAATGTAATTCGGCCAAATAATGATTTTCCTTTGGATCAATCAATATTTGCATGAACGACATGCCTACAATCGTCCTTATGTTTCCAAATAAATTGATTTAGACAAGAGAGGCTACTTTGATAGCATGTTTTTTTTTATCAGTCAATTATTTCAAAACCCATAAAATTGCTATCAAAATTCTCTATGTAACAAGAACTGAAATATACATATGTTCTTAATATAATTATAATAAAAAAGGTAATGTACTCCATAAAATATATACATACGTAGTACTTTAAATATCAACAAGTAAAATCCTTATTTGTAAATGAACAAATAATTGAATCTTTTACTTTACCTATCATCATGCCAAAAGAAAAGTCAAACAAAAACATAACATATGTGTTAAACAAAAGTTATTCCATTTTTATTTCTAAGTCCAACAGAAACCCAAACATCAACAAATCACCTATTTCTCAATGATTCAACCATAGACCGCTTTCATACCACTTGTTAGAAACATAGTTCTTTATAATCTCAAGATCATCCATGTTAAATCATCAAGAAAATTGGAAAACTAGATGCGGAAGCGTCCTGAACATCCATAGGAATTGACTGGTGTTTGGACATGTGGTTTTTGATCTTCCAAGTTAATACGCATCTTTCAGAGACGCAGTTCTCCTTTTCTAATGATAAAATATCAAGAAAAAAGGCATACGTATAACTTGGGACTATAACATTTTATAACTTTGTAAATCTTAGTTTCTAATTCAACCCATAACAAAATTAGAAACCGGTAACATTGTATCTACACATAATAAGCCCATACTTAACTAGATGATTTAGGTCCATTGACTTATCCTTATCAAATCACTTTAATTTGACCAAACTTTATAATAGCACACAATATACAATTATATATACACATCATACATATTCTTACACTTGAGTCCTTGGTAATCTCTAAATTCTCATTCATCATTTCTCCAGCCATTCTTTTCGATTCTCTCCTTTTGTTGATCCCGATTCTCTTCTACATCAAGTTTCTCTTCTTCATTCTCAAGATCTCATTCCTTCTTCAGCAAGTTTCATCCTAATTCCATCACATTCAATATTTTTTCTCCATACTTCTTCTTCTCTGAATTTCTTGTTATCATTCCCATGGCAAACGCTTCTTTGAATCCATCTAGCCCCTATTTCATCCATCCAAATGAAAACCCCAGCATTTCTATAATTTCTTCTCCTCTTGAAGGCCAATCCAATTACCATACATGGTCATGTGAGGTGATGATGGCTCTTGAGCTCAAGAACAAGGCTCAGTTCATTGATGTTTCAATACTCAAACCCAATCCAGAAGATCCCAACTTTGAGGCATGGTCTCATTGCAACACATTGGTTCTTTCTTGGCTTACTCGATCATTGAGCAAAGAGATTGCTCTCAGTATGCTGTGGAGGAAGGTTGCCCTTGATGTTTGGAATGCTCTCAAATCAAGATATCAAGGTGACGATTTTCATACTTCATATCTTCTTGAAGAATTTTACTCACTGAAACAAGGAGATCATTCTACCTCTGCTTATTTCACTCACCTTCAAGGAACTTGGGAGGAGTTGGAAACTTTTTGCCCAATTCCGCCATGTGCATGCACTGTTCCCTGTTCTTGCAATCTGATACCAACAATTCAAGGCTATCGCGATAAAGAGTTTGTCATTAAGTTCTTGAAGGGCTTAAATGATCATTTTTCCACTGCTAGATCACAGATCATGATGTTAAAGCTGTTTCCTGATATTAATCAAGCTATGGCCATGATTCTTCAACAAGAGTGTGAAGTGACTGGTGAACCACAGACCAACCTTCTTGCAGCATTTGATTCCAATCCTGGCCATAGCAGAGGTCGGTCACGTGGTGGTAGATTCAATAACCCAGGGCGTGGTTCTGAGAGAGGAAGGCCTTATTTCACCCACTGCAATAGATATGGTCACACCGTTGACCAATGTTTTCTGCTACATGGATTTCCTCCTAACATGCAATGAAATTCTGGTTCGGTTAATCACATAGCCTCCGAGGAATTTGATGAGGATGGCACTCCACTCCTAGCTCCAATCCCTCAGCAACATCAAGATAACTTAGTGGCATTCTTAACTCCTGAGCAGCATCAACAACTTCTTGCTTTACTTCAGCATTCAAAGTCACAGCATAAAGCCTCATCGTCACCCCCATCATAAACCATATCTCTTCCATCTCCTAACGCGAACCACTTTCAGGTACACATTGTTTCTTACTTGTAGCTCATTACCTTCTCATTGGATTATGGACTCGAGAGCTACTAATCATGCATGCTCTTCCTTGTCTAAATTCAACAGTTACAAGTACATCGAACCAATTGTCTTAAAATTACCTGATGGCAGTAGAATTTCATCCAATATTTGCGGCAGCATTTTCTTTACAAAAGACCTTTACCTCACTGATGTTTACTACATACCTCAATTCACTTTTCGCTTGATTTCTGTTTCTAAACTTGCTACTGCACTTCCCTGTTTAATGAATTTGGTGGCATTATACAGGACAACAAATCTTTGAAGAGGATTGGGACTGCTAGCTTGAGAGGTACTCTGTATACATTGGATTTACAAGTTTTTGTTACCTCTATTCCCTCTTTTGTTGATTGTATTTCTTTATTTCCACTTGTAAATTTGAATAAAGCAGATCTATGGCATGCTAGATTAGGCCATCCTTCC
Organism: Dalbergia oliveri; assembly: GCA_030441495.1. NCBI lineage: Eukaryota > Viridiplantae > Streptophyta > Magnoliopsida > Fabales > Fabaceae > Dalbergia > Dalbergia oliveri. The sequence goes on along the minus strand of JAMLFY010000014.1, from coordinate 25,960,317 downwards.
CTTGACAAGTTGCATACTTTGTCTCAACAGTTTCCTTTCATCACTTGTAAAAATTTGAATGCACATTGTACTACATGCCATCTAGCTAAACAAAGACACATAACCATTTTCTCAGTGTATCTTCTTCCATAAATTGCTTTGATCTTGTTCATATGGACATATGGGGTCCTTTTAATAATCCCTCTTTACTTGGCCATAAGTACTTCTTCACTGCTGTTGATGATAGATCCAGATTCACATGGATATTTTTTTTTTGAAATCAAAGTCTGAAACTAAAACACTTAACAAGAATTTCATTCAATTTGTCCTGACTCAGTTTCATACTGCAATCAAATCAATTAGGCCTGATAATGGCCAAGAATTTTTAATGCCTCATTTCTATGCATCTCTAGGTATCATTCACCAAAGAACATATGTAGAAGAAACCCAACAGCAGAATGATGTAGTTGAAAGGAAACACCAACACATCCTCTCCATTGCTAGGTCATTTCTGTTTCATGCCAACCTTCCCATCATGGTTTGGAACTTTGCCATTTCTCATGCTGTTTTCCTTCTCAACAGATTACCTTCTACCCCTCTTCAAAACAAAACTCCCCTTCGAAACCTTATACAACACACAACTTGACCTTCCAACCTTAAACTGTTTGGCTCACTTTGCTATGCATCTACCTTAGAAAAAAGTTTGACCCTCGAGCCAAGAAATGCGTCTATCTTGGCTACCAACATGGTACCAAAGGTTTTGTAATCTTCACTCTAGAGAGCTATTAGTCTCTAGACATGTTGAACTTTATGAAAACATTTTTCCATGTCACCAATCCACCCCTGATACGCAACAACCTGTTCCAAGTCATACTTTCAACCTTGCTGATTTCTCATCCTCACCCACATTTTCTTTTCCTCACTAACCACTAAATAATCAACCTCTCATACACTCAGCTCCTATTCCTGTTACTTCTTCAATTCCACTATCAAACACTACCTTACCCTTAGATTGTAACCTCTGTAATCATCCAATATTTACACCTCCATCCACCAATTCCAATTCTGCCCCACACTCAGTTCTTATCCACTCTTCTACTTCTGTTCCTATATCACCTGACATTATACCTGAACCAACACATGCATCAGTCATTCCTCAACAGTCACACATCTCGGCATCTGATTTACATTCACCTACACTTCCTTCACCTTACATTGCATTGTCTTCAAGAAAATCTAATAGAATTCGTAGGCCTCCAAGCTATTTACAGGATTATCATTGCACTCTCAACTCACTAGCTCAGTAACCCTTCCTTCAAAGGCAGAACATTCTATTACTCAGTTATTAACTTATGACAATGTTAAACCTCATTTAAAATCCATTTCCTTAGCCATTTCTTCCACATTGAACCTCACACCTACAAACAGGTTGTGACTGAACACTGGTGTAAAGCTATGAAGGAAGAGTTGCATGCTTTGGAAGAGAATAATACTTAGGTTTTGACTGATTTACCTGAGGAAAAGAGCTATTAGGCGTAAATGGGTTTACAAAACCAAGCACAAAGTTGATGATTCCATTGAAAGGAAGGGTTTCACACAAACTGAAGCTACTGTATACAAACACATGGATTTGTGTGTTACATGTTGCCATCCCATGTTGATGTTACTACACAAGAATGTGATTTGTCTAGAATTCTCGGAAAGAAAGACTTGTTTTGAAAAGCTGAAGTCAAGGTATTTATACAGAGTTCAATCAATTTGACTTGTGATGAAAGTACATAACAAACTTAACCACTTAACTAACTTAACTAATATCTAATAATTGGAGTTGGACATAAACTATATCACAAATCACAATGTGAGTGTCTCTATGAGGAAGATGTCCCCTAGAGTTGTTACCAATAATTAGCATAATCATAATAGCTTTATGTTGTTTGTATAGTTTCCTTCTTACCCCCTTTTTATCAGTGGAAGTGTTTGATGTAGTTTGCTGTCACGATTTGACACAGGAGAATGTTTTCTGCATAAATGTTTTTACATTTCCCTTGATCAAATCATTGAGCTCTCTTCATACTCTCAGCAGCTGTCCTCCTGAGGAAGTTAAAAAAGTTGCCAAGAAAAAAATGTTGGCTGGTTGGATATTCAAAAGAAGATGCCGTGGAAGTAGCAAGTGAATTCAACAGAAAATGGGAAACAAATTTGAGGGTTGGAGTTAACGATTGTCGTGACTATACCAACGGCAATAACTTGCTACAATGATGGACCTTATGTTGCATAAGTCATTTAATGAAAAAAAAAAAATTTGAGCTTCTTTGTGTGTTTGTCTGCGTTATTCTAGATCGATAACATACTTGGGAAATCATCAATTCCTGACGTCTAGAATCCTAATTCAAACTACTCTAATGCTGCCATTGCGCTGAGATTGTCTTAATCGCACTGATGAAACTTAGATGGCCGATTTAGAAGTTCAGTCATATAGAATTTGAGATGTGCAGCCCTCAAGTGTAAGGTTTATATATGAGTATACGACCATGAGGTACTGAAATTTTTCTGGTAGTTTTATAGGTTTGGTCATGCAACTCACTGGTGAAAAAGAGGTGCTGAAACGTTTGAGGAACATTGGTGCTTAGAGGCAATCCATTGAATTGCTAGATGAACATGCTGCTGAATTATTTTCCCTTGTATCATGCTTTCAGCACCAATCCGCATCGCTTCACTTGGATTGGAACTGACTAAACATCATGATGGCCGCTACAAGAGCGTAAAATACGGCAGTGGCCTCGTTCAAGTAGTATAATGTGAGTTAAGAGTATCGTCTCCATAGGGATTTGTATAAATATGCTATCGAGTAATTAAACTACCGTATTAAGGCCAGCAAAATGAGTTAATGAAGTTACGAAGAAATTCTAAAGGCAAGTAACTAAAACACTAACACAAATTAAAGTTGAGAAACAACCAAGGTTAAAAGGCCTAGGGGACCTTTTTCACCCTCTACTTCACTTGGATATGCAAATTACTTAATTGAACATTGAGGAATTGGTTTTGTTAGCATGTCAATTATAGTTAAAAGACTATGTCTAGGTCGATTAACCGTGTCTCTTTCACCTAAAACACTAAGTGTCCTTGTGAGTTAGTGTGAAATTAACCCATTGAGAACTAACATCAAACATCTACTATGCAAGGTCAATAGGTATGTTTCCATCCCATTGACTAATCCTCACACCTAAGCCAATTAAGTGTAAAAGAACAAGCATTACCCACACAAGTCCAATATCTCTATTCCTATGTCTAGAAGAGAATCCCCAAATCAACTTAAATGGCCAAACATATAAGAGCATTAAGAATAGAAATGGGTAATCAAAACCAAAATCATCAACATTCAAATAAACAACAATACAAACATCCAAGATCCATAGAGGGATTCAAAGGATCCAGTTACTAATTTAGCTATCCATAACAATGAACAAAACACAAACTAGTTCAAGAGACATAATGAATATTAAAGATGTAAGAGAGAGGAAGAGATGAACAAATGGGGCTTCAATCCTCTCCTAGCTCTTGGTCTTCAATCTTCAAGATGAATCCTTCTAGTGTTGGCTCCTTGCAAAACCTAGGGTTCCTCTCAAAACCTGAAAAGGAGGAAACGAACTCCCCTAGACCGTCTATTGGGTAATTATTTACTAAAAATGGGCCGCGCGTTGGTTAAATTGTCAGGTCGCGACCTAACTCACAAAACTGATCTAATGTTTAGGCGCCCAGGTTGCAACCCAGCAAATTAAGGTCGCGACCCACAGCAAAAACTTCAATTCAATGGCTTTTTCTTCATGCTTTGCTTCTCTCCTCTTGGCTTCAACTTGAATTCTCTTCAAGTTCCAAAACTTCTACAATTTTCTCTGCCAAAAATCATTCAATGAAAATTTAATTTGAATTATGCAATTCATCCCAATAGTCTTGATTTATGACATCGAATTTTTCAACAAAAGTTCTAAAACAAATATGAGTCAATTCTTCTATTTTTAAGTGTTTCACTGGAAAATGAAGCAAGTCATGCAATTTCAATCCCAGTTAGAAGCTAAATAACTCCATAAACTGGAATTATCACATCACCTAATTCATTGTGGCCTGAACAAATCAATCTCAGTCCAGGAAAAATACTTATGCTATTTATTATTTTTGTCCCCTGAACTGTTTTTTTCTTTCTTGTATATAGCTTATGAAAGTCTGTTCTGTTCTTGTTTTATATTATGGAGCCATATTATGAATTGATGTGTAGCCTATTGATAATGTTCAATATTTACTAAAAAAAATATGTTATTAGTTTATTAACAAAACAATAATAATCACTGTCAACTAGATTAACTTATTGGTAACTTGTGATTTTAAGTGTTAAAGAAGAATTGCTTTGACTAGTAATGCTACTTATATTTATACAAAGAAATATGCATGTGTGATGTATGCCAAGAGACTATATGTAGCAAAACCTATTGCGGTCTGCTAGCATGCGCTTTGAATGAGGAAAATTGAAAGGATGAGCCATCGTGAATTGATTGCGATCTAGCTGCCAAATCCCTTGTGGGTGTCAATCTTCTTCTACTAATGGTCACTCATAGTCATGCTCATGACATAACATTTTTGAAGAAGTGCTCACTACAATTCAAATTTCACATTCGAGCAATCGCGTAGTATAGTCTTCTATTTTAAATATTAGGAAGTTTAATCAAAATTTTAAAACCCTTGACGTACATAGTGGGAGTGGAAGAAAATAAGTGGTCCATGGGGATACAGATTATGTCCTACATGTGTGAGTACGACTCATTTGAACTAGCTGTAAAGTTTTTCACAAATTGTTTTAAGCAATTGGTGATAGCTAGTTCATTTGATCTACTGAATAGATATTGTATAAAAAATCTTCTATATCTACTTTGAGTCATAAGTTTTTATTAAATCCTAGGTTTTCCTCTCAATGAACTGTCCTTTTTGTGTTCTTTTGGTTGTAGCATGCTCTATATCATGGATTCCAAAATTCAAAAAAATCCAACAAATTTTTTTCACAAAAAAAAATTGACATTTATTAATTTTTGAATGGACCAATAATATTTTAAATGTTGTTCAGCTATGCAAAAGATTTTAGCAAATTTTTTCAGCATGAGAATAAAAGTAGTGTTATGGATATTATCACGATGGTCAGATACCTTATCCTCTCATTCGGCTTTTTTAATATAATAGCGTCAAATATCTTTTTTTTTTTTTTTGAGTTTCAAGATTACGGCTCACCCTTGGCAGAAGGGGGTAATATAAGAGGACATAGTGTCAAATAATCTTGTAGTATCAATAAATTATACATTATTATAAATTTTGAAATAAGTAACGTAAGAGTAAAATATTTTTAATAATAAGATAATATAGAATTACATCATTATATATATATACATGTTTACATTGATTATTCATTAAAATTAAATCTTATTTAAGAAACCTAATCAGGAAGGCTTTGAAGTTTTAATAATTTTTAGAGTAATTTACACTTACCTTCTCTAAGATTTAATGTAATTACACTTAGGTTCCTATTTTATAAAACTATCATTATTTTCTCCTTAAGTTTACTAAAATTACAGTACTAATGTCCCCTGCAAATACTAGTTCATTAATTTAAGTAACAAAGAAAGATAATATAGAATACATACATAATTATTAATAAAAAAATCATAATATTTTGATAATATTTAACATATAAATTGAATAAAATACTTTTTTGATCACATGGAAAAAACTTATAATTATAAATTATGATAAAAAGGTACTTTTTTATCACATGACAAAATTTTATAATTATAACGTATGATAAAAAAAAGGCATTCTAGTTAATATATATATACCAAATATTATTAAAATATTATAATTTCATCATTAATAATTATATATATGTCACATATTATTTTTTTGTCACTTAAATTAACAAATTAGTATATATAGAAAATGTCAGTGTAATTTTAAGTGAAACTAAGGGAGGTCAATAATATAGGAATGTTGAATGTAATTGTACTAAATCTTGAGGGAGGTTAGTGTAATTTTCTCTAATTTTTATTCACAACTTTGAAGTTTTAATTATTAATTGTTGAGCAAACGATCTATGACCAATGACATCAAGTGACATTAAATTATAAATTTATGAAGGAAAAAATGATTAATTTCGATAACTATTTCATAATATCAATTAATTAGGTATCATTATGTGTAACCACTAACCATTAAAGTAGTTATTGCAAGAATAAAATACTTTTAATATAATAATGTGATGATATACAAAAGATTTTTTTTTTGTCATACATTACTTTTGAAGTTCAACCTTGTTTTTTCATTCTATAGTATTTATGCTTTAAAATTAAACTTACATATAAATAGATAATAATTATGTAATAATATTTTTCATGCATGAACCTTGAACTTACAAGCGGTCCATTATTTATCCGTTTCATTAATAATTTATATATATATATATATATATATATATATATATATGTATGTATTATTACGTGTGTGTATGTATTTATAGAGAAAAGAACAAAATTTTTTATGCCTTTAAATTAAAGAGAAGAGAACAAAAATTAGTGGTACAAAGTTGAACATCTTGCAGCCGGCCAGAAGCGCAAGGTAGGATAACTTTTTTTTTCTTTTAAAAAAAAAGGAAGCTGAAGCTTGAATTATTCAAACAAGACTGCGATGAACAGAAGGAAAAAAAAAAGAAAGAAAGAAAAAGATTGCTCTACCAACCTTATGCTATGCACGCTATTGCCTATCGGTCACGGCTTGCCGTTGCCTTATCAACAAAATAAAATAAAATAAACCGATGTCTAAGGTATGCATCACTGCGTGATTAGGCCTTCTTCATAATGTTGTAACTTTTTAAAATTGTTGAGTTTTTTTATATTCTCAAAAAGTTATTCTTAAAATGTCATTAAAGTACCATTTAATAAAATAATATATAAATTATTTTCAATAAAAAAGCTACTAGAGTATTATTTAGTATTATATTATAAATATTATAAAATTTCTCTTCAGATATAAAATTATTATAATAAATATAAATATAAATGAAAAATTATATTTTTTTTGTTATTAATAAATGAATAAAATTAAAATTTTATTACGACTTAAGGTTATGATATTAATTTTTAAGTTTCAAAGATTATAAATTAATTAACTCTAAGAAAACACTTATAAATTTTTCAAAAACCACCTCTTGCTATTAAAATTCAGAAAAAAAGGCACTCTATTTTTTTATTAAATAAAAAGAATTAACTTATACTTTCTTAAAATAAAAGTACGTCCCAAACAGTAGCGGAAAATTATTAGGGCTGAGGTAGTTGTCCCCAAGATTTTTTTTATTATATATATTTACATTTATATTTATATTTATTGTCTCTTTAAAAAATATATATAAATAATTATCGACACTATTAAGAAGTTAATTTGTCATATTATAAGAGAAAAAATTCCACTGATACATAATATGTTTAAGTGTGTGTTTGATTCTATGTTTGTAGAATTGATTCTAAGTATAAATTAATTGTAAAGTAAAATGATTTATGATTGGTAATTACTCTAGAATTGATTATAATAGAAAGCAAGAAATTTTCACTTTTCCCATAATCAATTCTAGAGGCCATAATTTATTCTAATTTCTAAGAATCAAACATCACTATTTTTTGGTAGTATCAATTTTAGACTCTTGGAATCAATTTTAGAGTGGCCAAACGCTCACCCAAACATGCAGTAAGACATTTTTAATCAATTTCACATGCATATCATAATTTAGTTTAATTTTTATACATTGATATTATGAAGAATATTTATAAAGTTATTGAATCAAAATATTTTATTTTCATAACTTTTTAAATAGTAGAATGAGACTCAACTATCTATTTTCTAATAAAATAATATAACATAGTTAGATATTAGTGTAAATTTTTCTTATACTATGAATATAATTAAATTAAGTAGTTAATGTTTTAACATTTATTTAGAAAATATATTTGTCCCCCACGACCGATGAAAATGTATTTTCAAGACTATCCCCCCAAAAAAAAAAACAAAAAGGGTAATTCGATTCCAAACAAAACTTTTAGCATGTCGTGGCAGCCATTATGATTTGTACGCGGCGATTTTTCTTTGAGGACGGCTACAGTAGAACTTATAGCGTTTGTGATAAAAATACAAAAACAAAATGGATTCATTCATTCTTAAATTGTGGGGGTGCACACACAAGATTGCATAAACAATTAGACTTAAACTGTTATTGAGTTTAATTTTAATATATTAATAATATTTTTTTATATGGTCATCCAAACACATATTAATACATAAATATAATAAGTTTGACTCTTAATTTATTATTTTAAAGGTCATACACATACAAAAAATTAATTAGATAATTTTATACTGTCAATATATTTAAATTAAATACAAAATTGACATCTCACATGACATATTCAATACTAATTAAATATTAAAGCAAAATATCTAACATTTTAAAAATATTTCTAAAATATAAATTTTGTTCTTTTAGCAAATATACTAGTGTCGTTTATCATATTGAAGATCATATTAAATATACATTTTCGGCAGCGCAGCCAGCCAGTCATCTCCTTGCTGAAATTGGAACACATTAATTTAGGGGAGGATTCGAAGAGTCTGTCTTATCAACAAATTTAGTGAAAAAGAAAAAATATACACATTTCAGTGTTTTAGATTTCCATCTTTATCTACATTTAATTGTTTTAAGTGATTTGGCATTTATTTTATAAATAAAATTTGAAATTTAAATTTTAAGTATAGGAAAAACAAATAAATAAAAGTTTTTTATTCAATAATCCACTGACCTTACAATACATGAAAAGTTCTTTAGAGAAGTAAACAAGACCAGTCAAATAAGTAGTACTGGGCTAGCTACCCCGTGTCTCACCAACTCCCGATGAGCTCCACTTGGAGAAAATCCAAGCTATAAAAAGGGTGACAAGACCATGAATACACTTCACAGCCACATCAATATAACATAGCAAGCAGCATAATTGCCATATATCTATATCTATCTTGATCAACTTCAATTACTACTACCAAAAACATGGCTGGCATAACAAAAATCCCTGAAGTGGTTCTAAGCTCCTCGACTGGGCAACGCAGAATCCCAGTTATTGGGCTGGGGACAGCCCCTGAGGCAGCCAGCAAGGTAAGCACAAAGGATGCAGTCCTTGAGGCCATCAAGCAAGGTTACAGGCACTTTGATGCTGCTTCTGCCTATGGTGTTGAGCAGTCTGTTGGAGAAGCCATCCAAGAAGCACTTAAACTTGGTCTCATTGCTTCCAGAGACCAACTCTTCATCACTACCAAACTTTGGGTCACCGACAACCACCCTCATCTCATTGTTCCTGCTCTTCAGAAATCACTTAGGTGATGATGATCATCATGATCATGACTATATTATATATCTCTCTTTCTTCTTCAACACTTCCACTTCTGTTTTGACGTTTGAGTTCCACTTTCCTAAGTAATTAACTTTTGGTATACTTGTTTGCATGCAGGACACTTCAACTAGAGTACTTGGACCTCTATCTGATCCACTGGCCTATATCTGCTAAACCAGGAAAGGTCACCTACCCCATTGAGCAATCGGAGCTTGTGCCATTTGACGTGGAGGGTGTGTGGAAATCCATGGAGGAATGCCAAAGGCTTGGCCTCACAAAAGCCATTGGAGTCAGCAACTTCTCCATCAAGAAGCTTGAGAAACTGCTGTCTTTTGCTACCATCCCTCCTGCAGTGAACCAAGTATATAATAATTAACCTCACAAATCACTTTATAACCTTCCTTCGATCACAAGTTGCATGTATTTATTTTGTTTTGATGGTTAATTTAATCCATATTTTAAATGAGTAATTAATTACATGTTAATATTGTAATAGGTGGAAATCAATCTTGGTTTTCAACAACAGAAGCTCAGGGAGTTCTGCAAGGCAAAGGGTATCACCTTAACTGCTTTCTCACCTCTGAGGAAAGGTGCCAGCAGGGGAACCAATATAGTCATGGACAATGATGTTATCAAAGAACTGGCTGATGCTCACGGCAAGACTGTTGCTCAGGTACATACATATATTATATATTTGTCTTTGTTGAATTAGCATTAACAATATTTTGTTTGGGTTGATGCTATGTGATTTCTAATAAACATTATGGTAAAAATAATGCAGATTTGTCTTAGGTGGATATATGAGCAAGGGGTGACAGTTGTCGTTAAGAGCTATGACAAGGAGAGGATGAAGCAGAACTTGGAGATCTTTGATTGGTCATTTACCGAGGATGACTACAAGAAAATAAGTGAAATCCATCAAGACAGACTCATCAAAGGACCAACCAAGCCTCTTCTCGATGATCTGTGGGATGATGAGGAGTGATTGATTGAGACCTGCATTGCTGCTGCTGAAGTGTTTTCTCTGATGAATAAAGGAATGAACCGTGTCATATTTTTCTATCGTAACAAACATATTTAATAATATAGCTTGTGATATGTTACTATTAACTAATATGATGAGGTTCTGAATTTACTTGGCCGAGTGTAAACTGCATTTTGTCCTGGTTTTTGCTGTTCTATATATATATAATGTGTTATTCAGAATTTTCAATTTAACTGGTCCAATACTATAGTCGACCTAGTCTTCCAATAGCGTGCAAGTAAAGGACTTATAAAATTCAACCATGGATCACGACCAAAAATATCATTACTACGACCAAAATTAGGAGAACGAGACAAATTTATGCTCTAACTTCTTTACCTCTTCTATATTAAAATGAATGACAGTGACAACTGACAACCAACCCACTATGCCGACGTAGTGCCTCAGCACATACAAGTGCATAACTTTTTTAATAAATTTCTCACAAATACTCGTTTCAATAATAAAGTATTCAATACAATGATTGCAATAGATAATTTTCTACCTAAAGCAATACAGTCATTGTGGAAATCAAGAGTTCAAGAAAAGAACTCAGTCTCCATTCAACTTTCACTGAAGTAGTCTGGGCAATTTTTCTTTGATGGATGCTGCATTCTTCAAATCTGGTGCATAATTATTCTCACTAGCTACTATTGACAATCTGCCATTATCTTAAAAGACCAATTGTGTCTCCTAAACAAATAGAATTGGTGTTCTCGTTGAGAGCGTGGAAAAGTATATTTGCGTAGGGGGCGATTTCCGTTTAAGGTAGAATGGAGAAGTTTGTACAAGTAGCAGTGTTTTTTTACGCCCCAAAGCAGTTAGCTTGTTAAAAGCTATGAAGCATGAAGACAACGATATTGACACAGTGACATGGTGAAATTATGAAATTTTAGATTAAGGGATACATGTTTATGTATATTAAATTTATTAATTTTAAGATGGTATTATTAAACATGGTATTAAATTTAGGGACAAATATATTTTACGCTCCTGAATTTTATATATCTTGTAATTTACATTCTAACTTTTTAAAATATATATCGAACACCTAAATTTTTCAAATTATGCAAAACATCCCAATATAATTTTGACAACTAATAAAGGTAAGATTCATGTGCAATTAATTTCCTGATATTTCTAATTTGTGCAACCCGATTCCTTTACTGAATACCTATGTGGATTAACCCCCATTTTTTTATTGTGTGTGATCCACCTGCTATGACTTAAAGTTTTGATTTTTTGCAAATTTGAAAAGTTTGTCATAATGCATTGTTTGAAAAGTAGGGGTATTTGTACAAAGTTTGAAAAGTTTGTGCCATATGCACGTTTTAAAAGTTAAATTGCATATTACCTAAAATTTAAATGGTAAAATATATTTAATCCTTAAACTTATTTTACTCTTATCATAATTTATTGAGAAAACATCATATATATATATATATATATATATATATATATATATATATATATATATATATATATATATAAGTGACATCTTGTGAACAAACTAATTTATAAAACCACCCAAAAAAATTAATTGACAAATTTTGAAGTATTAAGGTGTCAGAATCGGACACGATATGTTGTACATATTGCTCACAAATGGATGATGAAATATCGGTGCAATATAGATTAGGAGTATTAGTAGCAATCAGTTAATCTCACTTCATCATATATGCATCATATGTAAATTTCACTAAATGATTCAAAAATGATTAATCTCACTTGTGCATTTTAATAAGAGGAGGCAAATTCCAATATTTAAAATGTAATAATTGACTAATACTTATTTGATTAAAGACTAAAATAATCTATAAAATAAAATTTTAGGAATTAAAAAATTAAATTTAAATATTTAAAGACTAAAGTAAAATATATATATATATATAATTTTAGATATTAAAGTCACACTTACTCCTTTATTTTCATTTTCTGACTTACCTTTTGTTTTCTTTAAAAGAAATGTTTTAATACTTTTTTTTTGGGTCTTGTGGGGCGGGGATGTGGGGGCAGACAACCAGCTCGGCAGGCGGTCACGGGCCTGGGTGTACTTTTTCAGCTCCGCAATGTTTTAATACTTTAATCAGATAGGTTCTGTCACTGGGGCTGGGATGATGTTGATGGTTTTCATCTTTAAAAAGTGTGGTCTTAAAAAATAACAACCACAAAAAAGGGCAGGTGGATATGTATGATTTTGTTTGTTGGAGTTTGTTCGAGTCTACTTTGAATTTTTTTTTTCCTTTCCTAAAAAAAAAATGATAAAAAAGAACATCAACACATAAAACAAGAAAAATAAAGATGTTTGTTTTTACTTAAATTTCGTTATATCTTTCCAGGTTCATGCAATGGCTAGCAACTTTAATTGAGTAGTGAATATTAGCTTGAAGGCTATTTAGATCATAAAGATTTATTGAATAGTTTAGTGCTAACTTACATTCTCTATAAAAAGATCTTTTTTTGAAAAAAAAATATGTCTTTAAAACAAAATTATTTCTCTTAAAAAGAATCAATTAAACACATAGTTATTTTTTTTAGTGAACTATCTGACTTTGAGTTATTCATTGTCCAGATACGTAGAAGGAGATTTCCAGTCAAGCCAAATTTTGACAATTTTATCTCTAGTATTTGTTATCTTATTTCCTTAATTTGTAAATATTTTAATTTGATGTGATCTTTTTATTTATTTGTGAATATTATATTTGTTTACCTTTTTGAGTAAATTTTATATGTTTTTTAAGTTATTCAAATTGCATAATGAACTTTTGAATAACCATTTTTGGAATGGATATATTAAGTATGTTGTGGAGTTTAATCTCCACTTTTCCTATGCATAAACGAACTTTCAGATCTAATTTTATTTTGATAGACTAATTTAAATTATTTAAAAAAAAAGATTTTCCCAATTCTGTTTAACAAACTTTAGTGGCCAATTCATGAAAATATTTTCAAAATATTTTTCATTACTTTGTCGCCACCACGGTCACGAAATTTATTTGTGTTCTATCGATGCATAATCCTTCCAATTAACGTCTCAATTCATGATATTGGGAGTGGATGCAACTCTTTAAACTTGATTCGATCTTGAGAAACATGATATTTAGGGCTATTTTATATGTGCAATGTTTCTTTTATATCAATCATGGATGTATGATATATTCCACCCTAATAGAGGGGATAAAATTGGAATTTTTTTGAGATTGTTGAACAATTTATGAATGCAGCAAGTCATTCATTTCTTATTTTATATAATTTTAATTTATAACTAAATAATTTTATAAAAAAATTATGAATAAATGTCAAATAATTATACAATTTATAAAATAGTTAATATATGCTAATTATGGTTGAGCAAAAAAAAATTATCGATAAAATATACCTGTCGAAAATGTAAAATAGTAGTGAAAGTAAGAAAACTCATCGACAATATTATCATTAAAATATCACTATTTTATTCGCCAACCCATCAATAAAATTATTTTTACTTGTTGGTAATATTAATTTCATGACAACCTAATCGACAATTATTTTATATTGTTACTGACTTTTTTTTTAATAATTGATTGAGCAAAATTTAACCACTCATACTAAGGGTCTTTGTGATTTGGTTTGATTTGGTTTTGAGGTAAAAATCAACAGATCCAATCAATAAATATTATGTCAATTTGGTTCGGTTCGGTTTGATTATTTTTGAAGAATTGAACCAAACAAAACCAATTTAAATCGTTTGGGTTGGTTCAGTTTTTACTAAAAAAATTTATAAAATATTACAAAGTAACTATCAATAATATTAAATTAGACTAATAGTTATTATAAAACTATATAATTATAAAATGTAAGTAAATTTTTAAAGGTATGTTAATATGTAATTTTGCTAACTAATAAGTTAAATAAATAAAGAAAGATTTAAAATAAATCATATTGATTAAATTACAAGAATTAATATATAATTAAAAATATAAAATATTGGGTTAAAATATGATATGAATATAGATATGGATAAAAAATCTTGGTAAGCAATACATCTAATTAATATATATATATATAATTATAAATATAATATGTTATCGATTTAATTTGATTTTGTTTTATTTTGTAATTAATAATTGAAAATCGATCAATTTAATTTGACTTTCATAAATTAAGAACTGATTTATTTGGGTTTTTGATTTTTTTTTATCAGTTTTCGATTTTAATTCTTATCGGATCGATTTTGAATATCCCTAACTCATAGAGCGAAAACACTAACACATCCACAACTTAACTAAATCACCCCTCTCTACCCCTAGCAAACTAAGAAAGCCATGTTTCCAGACCACCTCTGTTTCGGAAGCATTACATCCACCCCTTCAAGCAGGCCCTTACCCTTGACCAGCTATATCAAAAGCACAAATCATAGATTTCAACATAACAGTCGCGCACCTTGGAAAGATAAGATGCTATCCTTCACATGCTTTTGTCTGCTGTGTTATGAAAGATCCATTTCATTAGGACAACAGCCAGGGCCACTGATATCTCCTCGGAGCAGTGCGAATCTTAAAGCTCCTCCACACACCCATTGTGTATGCGTCACATCAACCCCCATTTAAAGCCCCCACGCACAATTTACACATGTACATTACGTTGTTACCGACTATTTTTAATTGTTTAACCCTGTCGAAATATATGTAACACAGCTAACTCCCACTTGTACTAATTACCTTATTTTCATGAGTTATTAGAATAAATAATCAATCAGAAAAAAAATACAAAAATCAACTTAATTAGATGAAGGATAAAAAAATAATTTTAAATATTTAATAAATTTATTAATTTTAAGAATTAAAATTAAAAATAAGATTCTAAAAGATAAATGACATCCTTAATCAACTAATATTTAAATTATGAAAAAATGTGTAAAATTTTAAAAGATTAATATTTTAGTTTCAAATTTTAAATAATTAATAATCTCTCATCAAATTTCTATAAATTATATTCATACTAACTAAAAGATATAATATCTCTATAAATCTCTATTTTATAGCAACAAACAAATAAGAAATCCAAAACTTTAACAAATATATCTTTTATATATATATATATATATATACACATGTAATATTCATATTATTATATAGACACACATTAAAATATTATATACATAATGATATATACATATTAATAATTTATTATTATATATATATAATCATAACATAACACCTAATTATATATAATATGTAGTACGTAATGTATATAATAATTATATACGTAAATTATATACGTAATACTTATGTCATATATAATAGTTATATATTTGTAATATAGATTAGTATTAATATATGTATATATGTAGAACGTATACATATAGTAACAATAAACCGTAGGTAAAGATAAAGAGAAAAATAAATATTAGGTTCAAATTAAATTTTGAAAGTTATTTTTGTAGTCAAAATAGTTTCTTTTTAAAAAAAGGGAAAAAGAAAAAAAGAGACACATATACTAACCCTAACCACATCCATTATATAAGGAAAAGCTAGCACACTCGCTCATCTTGATGGCTACATTTTTAGCCTCCTCATCTATTCTCTTATCTTTCATCATGTTCTTCTCCTTTTTCTTCACACAACTTCATTCATTCTTTTCAAATACCTTCCCAATTAGTTTAAGGATTACAAATCATTAATCTATACACTCTCTAAACACAAATCTCATCACCTTTGAAGATCAAAAGGATTATTCCAAGGGGCACATAAGGAGAGACTATGGGTTACACATTGATAAAAGGAGAAGATTTTTACTTGGATCAGCTTTGTTGAGCTATAGAAGTCTCTAGCCTCACCTGATATCCACTCAGGTAGGGTTTTTGTTGGAAACTTTTTATTAATTGTTTGGAATCCTAGAATTTGAGGCTTTGGTGAAAAATGAATTTTGTTTGGAATCGATGGTTGTACATGTAAATGTATGTTTACTGTGCAAATTTTGAACTGCAAGCTATTTCAGTTATTTGTTCATCCATTTGTTCCCACGAGTTGGAAATGATACGCAGAAAGAAGAATGTATTAAGTCTAATCAATTATAATAATCTTAAATATAATTTACGTTGAAATATTATTTAAATATTTCTTTTATAAATATTATTTAAAATGTTTCTCTAAGATTTTCCAGAAATCGTTTTTACTTTCAATACGAAGAACGATAACGTGATGTTTAATAAGTTCCTATCTTTATCTTATAGATCTATCTTTATCGTATTCTATTTTACAAAGGAAAAATTATATTATTAATTTACTTGGTTTTAATACCCGATGAGACTATTATCATTGTTTCTTTGGATTGAGATATTTTTATTGAATTCTATTTCATGTTCTTTTCAATCTACGATTTATTGTGTGGCTTTCCTTTTAAAACATTATTAATTATTTTTATTTGGAAAAGCTTCTCAATTATAATACACGTCTTCCAAGATAAATACCTGATAGTTATTAGTTTGTTACTTATTATTTGAATTTTCATAACAGAGTAATAAACCATCTTTTGTGAAAACTAGTATTTAGCAATGTTTTTTTTTTGTATTATTTTAATTTATAATACCCACACGTGTTAGTAGACATATTTCGTTCCTTAGTTTCTAAATAATAGTTTAACTTCACTAAGTCTGGACCCTACATCTCATTGGAGGGCTATATGTTAGAGTGACATTCTTGGGATCAAAAGTCTCGGTAATTGTTCCTAGAGGAAAAATGAGTTGAAGAGTGATTTTTAATGAATTTTATGATACCTTTAAATGTTTTTTTTTTGAGTCCTCAAGTTTAGAAAATCTCAAAAACTTAGATTTAAACTAAAACCCAAAATTTGGATTTTGAATGGTTGAGATTTTGATTTTTTTTATATTTTATTTGAATCCAAATAAGGGATATTTTCTTATTTACATTTATGTTTTAAAGCTTTTAACTTAAAATTAAGAAATGTAAATAAGTGAGTGTTGAGGTGTGGTGCTGTTGCCAAAATTTTGGAACCTTTGTAGCGAGTTATGTTCGCAGCGGGGGCGAGCCAGGAGGCTCACTGTAGCGAGTTATGTTTGTTGCAGTGAGGTTTTGCTTTAGTTTGCTGAGCGAGCTTTACTCGCTACGAACTTGTCTAATATTAGCATGTATAAAACGATCCAGTTTTGATAAATGAGCCCCCAACCCCTTAAAAAACACCAACTCTCTCTCTTCCCAAACCAAACCCTCCTTCCAAACTCTCTCCCAACCCTTCCTCTCTCAATCCAACATCATTCGTTCTCCTTCCAAAGTTAAAGGTAAGTGATTGTTGTTGGTTTATGTTAGTTTCTTCCATGATCTTCTTCCCCATGTTATGGGTTATTATTTGCCTTCATTGTTGTCAAGTGCTCCAATGTTGTTAGAGTTAAATTAGAGCTCTCTAAAGGTGGTTAGAGTTTAACCTAGAGTTTATAGTTATTCTATGGAGTGGTGCCATCGCACGGAACTATATTGGTGTTGACGCCATACTTTCCACCCCTAGATGAGTGGGTTTGACTCATAGCCTTAGTTTCATCATTATAAATATGTTTCTTGCACGATGATTGTTAAGCATGGAATTTGAAAAAAGAAAAAAATATAGAAAATGATTTTACATGATTATGTTTAGCTAGAAAAATAATGATTTATGTTGATGGCATGAAAGAAATAGGTTTTACAAAACCATGGGACCATAATTGCTATATTGTGTGTTATGAAAAATATTTCACATGTTTGAGAAATGATTTATTAATAAAATATGTATGATTTAGCAAGATGCCAATTCGAAACTTATATTCTTATGGATTTATAACACAATTATATTTTCAAGATTTAGATTTCAAGCTATGTTTTTTAATATTCAATTAAGCTATTTATATATGTTAGAGAAATGTGAAGCAAGAGTATGAACCCCAGTGTTTAAAATTATGATTTTAGATTTATCAAGAATATGAAAAGTTATGTTAGCTTGAGATTTGAATTTAGAACTTCAGTTTTATGGTACCAAGAGATACGAATTCAGTATGGTTTGTAGTAACGCCAGATACATATTCTGGGCTTGAAATCGAAATGCTTACAAGCGGGTGATCTCTTAGGCATGATTTCCAAGTTATGCTAAAGTCAGATTGTTAGAGTTATATGAATTTAGAACTTTAATGTACTAAGAATTTAGTGGCTCTGCTTCGCCAAGGAAGAGTACCCACTTTCAGCTATTGTTTTTCTTTTTGTCAAACTTGTTTAGATGGTAACTATAGAGAAACAAACAATGAGTTAACGATTGGAAAATGATCGTTAACCTTGGTACCAATTTGTCCTTAGAGGCAATTTCCTAGAGAAGAAAACATGTGTTCTTCCTATGCTCGTGTTGGGAAGTAACAAAGCTTTGAGGGTGAAGTTGTTGACACCCATAGAGGATTGGTTATGTCATGGTTGATATGCATAACTGGAGGATATATTATGATATAAATTAGGAAACATATCCATGTTTCTCTATTAGTGCTGTTATTTATATTTTCAAAGATTATTTATATTTTTAAGAGAATATTTGATTTAAGAGTCATTATGTGTATGAAAAATGATTTCCCATAGGAGTAAAAATCTAGAGATACTTTTCTATGAATTTATAAATATAGAGATATTTTCTATATAATTACGCATATGAATATCAAATGGTTTATGATTGCTGCATGTAAATTATATATTGTATATTCCTTGGTTGTCCCATGTAGGTGATGGGTGAGAGCTCACTCCTGAGTCTATTGACTCACCCCTTCCCTTCCTCTCATAGTTGTAGGTCCAGAAGTCATTCGGTTGGTCCATTAATTGTAGTTTCCATTTGGTGAGCTTTACATTATTGTAGGGCTTAATTTAGGCTTCTGTTAGTTGTAGAAGTGCTAGGTTTTTTGGCGGGATTCTAATCACACATGTATTTTGAGATACTTGTAACTATTTTCAAAGTTTATGTATTTCCCTATGTGTTTTTAGAGTTTAAGTATGGATTTCAACTATTGGTTTTGATTAGATTATGTATTTGATCAGCCATGTAGTTATTATTCAGTTTCAATGGTTAAGCAAGCTATCGGATTTAAGTTTTATATAATGTGAATGGATTAGTTTATGATTTTAAAATTTCAGAACGAATTAGAAAAGGGTTTTCAAAGCTTTAATATTAAATATTTCCAGTTTTACGTAATTAAATATTATGTTTTAAATAGAGAAATGATTGTTGATTTAGAAGAAAATTATCTTCCAAGTATTATATTATGACAAGTTATGCTTTTAGATTGACATGTCACCCAGAAGGCTTTGGTGGGACTATTCTCACGTTCATGTTCCAAATTGGGTCATGAAGGAATTATAATCTGTTTAGCAATTTCGGGCAATCTTTTCTAAAGTTTTATTGATGTATTGTGAAAATTTGATCATCATCTTATGAATGAATTATAGTATGATATTGTGCTTGAACTATAAATATGATGATTAAATACATGTTAAATATGATGTATGATATGCATTAGTGTCCTGTATGTTTTCATTATGTGTACCTATGTCAAAAGAAAGTATTAAGTTATATACATGAAAGAGAATAGACAAGGTCTTTCCTGATAAAATATTAATGAGATATGAAAAGACATAGAATATATCCTTCACTAATAAAATATTAATGTGAATGTTAAAAACATCGAACATAGTCCCCACTAATAAAGTATTTACATAATGTAAAATGTTAAAAACGTTGGACTCTGTCTCCACTGATAAAATATTAATGTAATATAAAATGTTAAAGATGTTGGAATTTAATCCCATGATTTGGAAATAATCCTCGATAAAAAGAGGTGATAACACCATGTTTATCCCCACTGTATTTATCGATGACAATTAGCTTTTGGTATGAGCTCATTACCGCATTGATTGGATAAACTGGATGTATAAAGAAAGAAACTTATAAAGAAAGACATGTGTAAAGAAAATGATGAATTGAATAAGAAAGAGAAAGTAAATGAAAGGATAAACTACATACTTTATGTAACTGAATATAATTTTATATGTATGTGTATGTTTAGTTATATTGTCATGCATCTATGTTAAGAATGACCATGTTAAAAGATATGCCTACCTCGGATAAAGATTTTTAGAACTTATTAATTGAATTTTAATGTATGTTCATATTTTTTAAAAATAAACCAGGTGGCTGGAGATGATTTGGATGACACTTTATTCTGCATTTTCCTAGAACTTTCAAGTTTTCACCCATTTATTTCCGTGTTATCCCGATGAGGAGCAAATGACTATGGGTCATTTGGAGGAGCACGTTCAAGGAAAATAGATAGGATTTTATTTGAGATTATGATAATAGCTAAGATTGTATTATAGTTCAAGTGACTTATTTAGATGAGTTATATATAACTCCGTTGGAAGCTTAATTACTTCATTGATTCCGAGCCAATGTTAATCAGATAATATTTATTGTTTTGGCTATTTAGTATTATTTACGACATACTATTTGGATTTATCTACATATTTATGGTGTGTAAATTATTCAGAGATTGGATGATTTGTATATGTTTATGAATATATTAGTTAGTTTCCGTGAAATAAATATTGTACATGATTTATCTATGCGCAAGGCTTCTATTTTTATTTTTATAAAAAAAAATGATTACCATTATTTCCTAGTATCTTATTTTATCAGAAAAATTTATGAGATTGGAACGTAATAAATAAAGGTTAATCTTAATATGACTCGAGCATGAAGGGGTTAAAATTTAGGATGTTACAATATTGACGGTGATTATTATCCCTCGTGTAACATTCGTGATAAAAATAAAATAGAAAAAAAAATAGATTCATTGATTCTTAAATTTTGTGGTTCGAATGCTAGGTTGCATAAACAATTAAAATTAAACGATAGAAGTTATTGAGTTTAATTTTGACTTATTAACAATGTAAAAAGAAAGTTATATAACCATTCAATCATGATACATAAATATAATAAGTTTGACTTTCAATTTATTATTTTAAAAATCATATGTATAAAAAAAATTATTTCCCACACACTATTCTTTTTTTGGAGGCAATTCGAAGTGATTTTTCTATACTCAAGACTTGAACTCAACTCTACTAATTGAGGAAATTGTGCAAATGTCATTCCAACTGACCATGTAATAGTATATAAAGTTAACACGCGAAAAATTAAATGCAAAGCTAAAACATCTCCCATATGTAGGGACATATTCACTGCTAATTATTAAAGAAAAATATCTAACATGTGAAAAGATATTTTTAAAATGTACATTTTATTTTATTTTCTTTTATTTTTAAACAAGTGTAATTTAATGTATTAAAGATATTTATTAACTATTATTTTAAAAAAAATCTTTTTTTTTTGTTACAAGAGGGCTAAGCCCAACACAAAATAATCGATGGTACTAACTAAAGAAGACAAATAACTTATTTGGATGTACTTCTTGAAAAGGCCATTTTTTAATTAATATTTTAAAAAACGTAAAAGTTTATTTATATTTGAATGTAATATTAAAATATATTTATTTATTATCAAATATCTTATTTATTGTCAAATATATATTTTTAGAAGATGAAAATTTTAGCTTCTAGTGCGGTTAGTGCGAACTCAAGATTACATAAATAATTAGAATTAAACGTTAAAAGTTATTGAGTTTAATTTTGATTTTTTTTACATATATAATCATTCAATCATATCTTGACATATAAATATAACAAGTTTAATTCTCAATTTATTATTTCAAAAGTCATATATATAAAAATTTTTTTTTTTTTTGGTTTTCCACAAGCCATTCTTCCATTGGAGGCAATCTTGATATCGATTTTTTCATACTTAAACCTCAAACTTGAGACCACTGATTAAGGAGAATGAGCAACTACCAGTCCAACCAATTATGTATTAGTAT
Source organism: Dalbergia oliveri (assembly GCA_030441495.1). NCBI lineage: Eukaryota > Viridiplantae > Streptophyta > Magnoliopsida > Fabales > Fabaceae > Dalbergia > Dalbergia oliveri. The sequence continues at coordinate 25,937,924 of JAMLFY010000014.1, read as the reverse complement.
ACATAAAAAGATTCCACTTTAACTCCTTTTTCTTCTTCCTGTGAGCAACAACGACGGAGAAAGAGACGTGAGAAAAGAGAGAATAAAAACTTTTGGAGGAGGGTGATGAGAAAGAAGCGAGACACAGAGAGAGCGAAAGATTTTAGAGAAATGAAAATTTTTTCTTTTTCCTTTCCCCATTTTATCCTTCCATATGAAATACTTTTCTTTTGTCTTTCAGTGTGGTGTAAGTATGTAGTGTAAATATACTGGGAAAGTTTGGTGGTGTGCAAATATCATTGTTCTTCTACATTGTCATGAGAAATCCAATTCATTTGTACAACAACCAGCCTCACTGATATTTCCACACGTAGTCTGTGTCTCAAAACTACTCTACGCACTCTACCAAACCCCTTCATTGCCTCCATGGCCACCAAGGTTGGTGAAATGTGTTTACCCATTTCTCAAAGATTTAGATTTCTCCATCAAATTTAATTAATCTGTAAGTCCCTATAGTTTCACTCAATTTTTAACTAGATCTTTATAATTTAAACATTTATTATTGAGTCCTTATATTATATAAATTTTTTCAATCAAGTCCTTATCCCTATAAAGCATTAAAAAATCTTAAATTAAACAGAATATTCTTTCAGTATAATTTTACATTAAAAAAAGGAAAAATCCACCCTACCCTTCCTCTTCCCCCGTCACCACCACCATTGTTCTTGATCATCATCATCCATTATCACCATTGCTATTATTATTAAACCCCAACACCCCACTTTCAAGCTTTTCTCTTAGTTTCTGAATTTCCAACTGTAAAAATAGAAAGAAGGCACAAGAAAAACTAGTCCAACCCAGCAAAGCCTCCATCACTTCATTTCCACCATCGCTGACGATGGATCCAAGAAGAAAAAGATGATTGCGATCCAAAGAAGCAGGAATCGAGGAGTTTATTTGTATTCGTCATTGCCTACTCCTTCCAATTCATTCTACGTTTGCTTCTTTTCCGCTTTCTCTCCTCACTTGTACCTAATTTGATTTCATGTTCCCCTTTTTTTCCTTTAAAATATGATTGCGAGTTTGGACATTGGAGGGGAGGGGTATGTTCCCCTTTTTTACTTTACAAGATTCATGGGCCTATTTCATTTCCCACGCATAATCTTTGGGCTCACTTGGCTTTTCCTCTTCTATGCACCCTTCACCTTCTCCTTCCTATGCATGTGTTTTTTTAATTATTTTCACACAGTGAAAAAAAAAAAAATGGGAAATTAAAATTATTTGGGGTGACGGTGATGATGGATGATGAAGATTGAAGAACAACAATAATGGTGGAGGAGAGGAAAAGGGAATAAGGAGGAAAGAGTGTGGAAAAGTATATTTACGTAAGGGGCAATTTCCGTTTAAATTAGAATGGAGAAGTTTGTACAAGTAGTAGTGTCTCTTTACACCCCAAAGTAGTTAGTTAGTTTGTTAGAAGCTATGAAGCATGATATTGACATAATCCAACACCAATATAGAGATATGGTGAAATTATGAAATTTTATATTAGGGGATACGTGTTTATATATATATATATATACATATATATTAAATTTATTAATTTTAAGGTGGTATTATCAACATGGTATTAAATTTAGGGGTAATGCATTTTACCCTCCTAAGTTTTAGGGTATGATGCAATTTACATTCCAACTTTTCAAAATATGTATCGTGACACCCTAAACTTTCCAAATTATGCAAAACACCCCTCAATATAATTTTGGCAACTAATGAAAGTAAGATTTATATGCAATTAAACCCCTGATATTTCTAATTTATGCAACTCAACACCTTCCCCGTAATACTATGTGCAATTAACCCCTGATTTTTTTTATTGTGTAACCCGACACCTGCTATGACTAAGTTTTGAGGGTTTTTTTTACAATTTGAAAAGTTAAGGGTTTTGAATGTACTTTGAAAAAGAGGGTTTTTTTTTTTTGCAAGTTTGAAAAGTTTAGGTGTCATAATGCACGTTTTAAAAAGTCGGATTTAAATTATACATAACCTAACATTTAGGAGGTAAAATGTATTTAACCCTTAAATTTATTTGATTCTTATCATAATAATCTTGAGAAAACATAATTTATATATATATGCATCATATGCATCTTGTGGACAAACTAATTTGTAAAATCACCAAAAAATTAATTGACACATGTATCTTGTGGACAAACTAAATTGTAAAACCACCCAAAAATTAATTGACACATTTTGAAGTATCAAGGTGTCAGAATCGAACATGATATGTCCTAGATATTGCACATAGATGGATGATGAAATATCGGTGCAATATAGGTTAGGAGTATTAGTAGCAATCAATTAATCTCACTTCATTATATATGCATCATATGTAAATCTTATTAAATGATTCAAGAATGATTAATCTCACTTGTGCACTTTAATAAGAAAGGCAAATTCCAATATTTAACATATGAAAAATGGTTCTAAAATATATATTTTATTTATTTTTTTAATTCTTAAACAAGCGTAGTTTAATGTATTGAAGATATTCTTTCCCTTATAAAATATTTGTCAAATTTGAATAAACACAGATATGATAATAGAGTATTTTTATGCAAAATTATAGTATATGCACTAATATATTCCTATTAATTTTCCCATAAACCACTCAAATACACTAGTAGTTATTAATTGCAGTTATTAATATTAGGGACATTATTGATATAAATATACATTTTATTAAAATGTAAAATTGATATATATTTTACAAAGTTACTTTATTTGAAAGCGAATAGATATTATAAAAATGGAAAAATATTTATTAGTAGTTTCATAATACAATCACGATCCAAAGCAATGGTTTGCAAGCCAATCGATTTCCTCTATAGATTAGGTTGAGGCAAACCGCACAATCATTATTCATAATCCGGGAAATATGGCGGTAAGATAGACTTGCTGGTCCCCAGACATCCTTGGTTAAAAAAAAATCCTAATCTCTTGTGTGGTCCCAAACTTTTTTCATGGTGTTATGGTACATGGCTCTCCAAAGAGAAATTCTCTTACTTCAACACAGCTAGTCATCTACTTGCTGAAACTGAAATACATAATTTAGGGAGGAAGAGCATGTATTAACCAAAACTTTATTAAAAAAGAAATAAAATACACACATGTCGTGTTTTAAATTTCCAGATTTAATCTACATGGGAAGGGGCAACTTGTCACAAACGGTCTTTCTTGAGGAGTTAATTTGTGAAAGATTCCATAAGGCCATAGAATAATATAAAATATTGTGAAATAGTGTAGATAACTCTAAAGAATTCTAGATACTTTGGAATTCTGAGAACCATGTAGAATCGTGTAGAACTATCTAGAAGCATGTAGAGACATGTAGAAGTATCTAGAAATTCCTCAGTAGATCTATGTAGAAGGCTCTAGAAATATGTAAATATATATGGAATATAGGAAGGTTTTAGATACAAAATCTGGACCATCCATTACAATCAATCTCCACCGTCCATTGAGGAGGTGGAAGACTATATATATTGATAGTCATTCTTAGCCAAACCGTCCAAGACATCCAAGTCGTTTGTAAGCTACCCTCTGTGTAGTGAAAAGAATTTTCCACCAAAGTTCTCTTGTTTTCGTGTGCTCTTAACTTCTCTGCTAGTCATTTTTGAGTGAGGCTGAATTGGTGCTTAGCTCAAGAGGTTGAGTAAGTCCGCATGTTGGTACGGTTGCGTTAGAGTGTGTCCAAGGACATGACAAGTTTGGCATCAGAGTAAGGTTCATGTAGGAGCACAAGTGGTTTGTGTAGAGAAAATGGCTTCAAATGTGACTGAGAAACATGTGGAGACTTCAAGTGGGGATGTCATTCCTCCTCATACCAAGAAGACCGAGGTCAAGCAAACCACGGACGGAGATTTTACCATATTAGAAGAAAAAGTTTCTTTGTTGGAGAATGCTCTAACAAACATAGATGTGTGCATCCAAAGGGTGGAGCATGACAAAGAAACCTCAGAGACTCATGTGCTAAGAGAGCTAGATGTCAGGAAAGAAGATATCATAAATGCTCTCAAGAGTGAAGAAGAAAGGGATGAAGCCTCAACCAAGTTGAAGGCAAGCTTCAAGGTGTCATGAAGTCACTTAAAGAGGCCGAGCATCCCTTGAGAAACTTAGGTTGCGGACTAATCCTGGTACGCAAGGTGGTGCAAGGGAAACTCCACGGGTTAATCTCCTAAAGCTAAAGGAATTCAAGGGCGTGAGGGACGCTCAAGAAGTGGAGAATTTCTTATAGCAGATGGAGAGGTACTTTGAATGCCAAGGGTGGCAGAAGAACAAATGAAGGTATATCCGCTTCTCTTTATCTTCCTGATAATGCAGTCTTGTGGTGGAGAAGGAAGCATGGGGATATAGAGAAAGGCACTTGCAACATAGCCACATGGGAAGACTTCAAGAGGGAATTAAAGAGACAATTTTTCCTTGAGAACGTGGTTTATAAAGCAAGAAAGAAGTTAAGGGAATTGAAGCATAGAACTATGATTGGTGACTATGTGAGAGAGTTCACTACACTCAAGCTTCAAATTCCTAACTTAGCCTCAAAAGATGCGTTATTCTTCTTCATTGATGGACTCCAACCTTGGGCAAAGCAAGAGTTGTAAAGGTGGGGAATCCAAGATGTGGATGAAGCAATTGTAGTGGTTGAGTCACTCACGGAGTACCAACAAAGGGACTTAAAGTCCAAACCATCTTTTAAGGCTAGCTCCTCTAAAGGTGGGGGAAACAAAGGGAAAAATATTCCTTCAAAGAAAGACTTCAAGTACTCTTCTAAGAGAGAGTACGAGGAGAAGAAAAAGGCTTTTGTGCATAAAGAAGGATATTTCGTGTGTAAAAGGCCACACCAAATGAAGGATTATCCCAAGCTAGGGACATTGACATCCATTGCTGAGGAACGTGAATCCCAAACACAGGAGGCTAAATATGTTGGATCTGCAAACTCTTGAATCCCTTAAAGGGAAAAGAAGTTCACCCCATGGAGAAGAAGAATGGGTTGATGTACGTTAGTGCTCATAAAGGAGAAGCCCGTTGCAACTATGATTGACACTAGTGCCACACATAACTTCATCACACCCCAGGAAGTGGAGAGACTTAGGTTGAAGGTCATGGAGAAGAATGGTTGGCTCAAGACCGTCAACACCAAAGGAGAACCTCTTAGAGGAATGGTGAAAGAGGTAGAAATGTCTCTTGGCTCCTAGAGAGGAATTGTAGATTTCTCAGTCGCACCTATGGATGATTTCAAGATTGTCCTTGGATTGAACTTCTTGAGGAAAGTGAATGTGGTGCCAATGCCATATTGTGTTATGGAGAAAGGGTCTCCATGCATGATCCCTACACTCTCCAAGCCTGGAGGAACTCCTATATTATCTGCCATGCAACTAAAGAAAGGGGTCAAGAAGGGAGAGGTGACCTACTTGGCCTTGCTTAAGGAAGAACCAATGATGGAAGAAGGGGATGTACCACCACAAATCAAGAAAGTCCTTAAGGAAAAAACAAGGATATCATGCCTCCCAAATTGCCAAAACAATTTCCTCTAAGGAGAAAGTTAGATCACAAGATCGAATTGGAAGTAGGTACAAAACCACCCGCGCTAGCACCATATAGGATGACACCACCAGAGTTGAGGTTCACTTCTTAGGGTATGTGATTAAGGATGGAACCCTTCGGATGGATGAGGAGAAGGTTAGAGCTATCAAAGAATGGGAACCCCCAAGCAAGGTGTCTGAGCTAAGATCATTCATTGGACTGACAAACTATTATAGGCGATTCATTAAGGGCTATTCCGCCAAGGCCGCGCCATTGAAGATTTTCTCAAGAAGAATCACTCATGGAAATGGAGAGAGAAATGTCAGAAGGCCTTTGATGGATTAAAGGCTACTATCATGGAGGAACCCGTGTTATCCTTACCAGATCACTCCAAAGTGTTAGAGGTTCACACAGATGCTTTGACTTTGCCATAGGAGGTGTTCTAATGCAAGAGGGGCATCCTATTGCATTTGAAAGCCATAAGTTGAATGACACCGAGCGACGTTACACGATGAAAGAAAAAGAGATGACGACGTGGTGCATTGTCTCCAGACATGATGTCACTACTTACTAGGATCACACTTCATTGTCAAGAAGGACAATGTGACCATCAATTACTTTCAAACTCAAAAGAAGTTAAGCCCTAAGCAAGCTAGATGGCAAGACCTCTTGGCTGAGTTTGATTTCGAGTTCGAGTACAAGTCAGGAAGAGTTAACGTAGTGACGGATGCACTAAGTTGAAAGGCTGAGTTGGCAGCCATTTCCATAACCAAAGGGAATGTTATACAAGTAATCAAGGAGGGATTGGATCAAGATCCCTTAGCAAAGAAGTTGGTGGAGACGGCTAGAGAAGAAAAAACCAAGAGATTTTGATTAGAGGATGGCATACTCTACACTAAAGGAAGAAGACTAAATGTCTCCAAGTAGGATAACTTAAGAAGAAAGTTGATTAAGGAGTGTCATGACACAAAGTGGGCCGGACACCTTGGACAACATCGAGCACTAGCACTAGTAGAAATAACCTATTATTGACCAAGTGCGAGATGAAGTGAAAAGCTATGGAAAGACTTATCTTGTGTGCCAATAAGACAAGATAGAGAACAGAGCTCCTAATCGATTATTGGAACCACTACCTACTCAGAGCGACCATGGGAAAGTGTCTCCCTAGACTTCATCTCTGTATTACCTAAGTCTGAGGGGTATAGATCCAACTTGGTAGTGGTGGATCAATTTTCTAAGTATGCTACATTCATTCCAGCCCTAGATTATACTATTGAGGATGCGGCGTAATTATTCTTCAAGAATGTGGTGAAGTATTGGGATTTATCGAAGACAATCATTAGTGACCGAGATCCACGCTTCACAGGTCGACTGTAGACAAAGTTGTTCAAACTCTTGGGGTCAGAGTTACACTTCTCAACTAGCTTTTACCCACAAACTGATGGGCAAACCGAGAGGGTGAATGCTTTGTTGGTATAATACCCAATGTACACGTGTAGATAAGTTCCGTCAACATGGGTCTTCCACGACCCACCGTCGGGTCTTGAATTTCGCTAAGTTCAATTCTACGCCTCCTTTGAAGGCTATATGTTAGAGTCACATTCTTGGGATCAAAAGTCCCGATAATTGTTTCTAAGAGGAAAACAAGTTAAAAAGTATTTTTAATGATTTTTATGAAACTTTGAAACGTTTCATTTTTGGACGACAAGTATGGAAAACCATGAGGATTTCCGATTTGAACTAAAATCCAAAATTTGGATTTTGATTTGTTGGGGTTTTAATTTTTTTCATATTTTATTTAAATCCAAATAGAAGGTATTTTCTTATTTACATTTATATTTTGAAGTTAATTTAACTTAAAATTAAGAAATGTAAATAAGTGAGTGTTGAGTTAACCCAGATGCCAGGATGTCCTGAAGGTGCAGTTGGGTGTTGCTTAAAATTTTGCAGAACATTCTCGCCTAGCAAGTTATGTTTGCTGAGTGAGTAGGCGAGTCAGGAGGCTCAGTCAGTTGTTGCTCCTCAGGTTCGCTACAACGACATCACTGAGCGAACGTGTATGATGTTAGCACAGTACAAAACAATGCAGTTTCATTTAAAAAGCCTTAACCCCTTTAAAAACGCCTAACTCGGGCTCCCTTCATCCTAACTAAAACCTTCCCCTCTCTAACTCTTCTCAGCCCTTCCTCTCTCAATCCATCATCATTCTTTCTTTTCCAAGCTCCAAGGTAAAAATTTGTCAATGTTTTATGCTAGATTCCTTTCTTTCCTTCTTCCTCTATGTATGGGTTTTGTTGTTTCTAGTTATTGTCAGGGGGTGCTCCTCCAATGTGTTAGGGTTTGTTAGAGTTATCTAGAGATACCCATAGATTTTTTATGAGTCAATGTTGCTCTCGACAGTTGTTGATGCTATTCCAAGCTCCCAAGGTCAAGTCGATGGTGCCTACATACTCCTGGCTTCAAACGGTGAGTAGGTTCAAACTCATGACCTTATTTTCAGTCATTATAAGTATGTTTTATACATGATGATTGCTAAGCATAAAATTAGAGATGAAAGTGTGATTATATATATGATTTTGCAAGGATGACAACTAGACAAAGAGCATGATTTTGACAATAGCATGAAAAACGTATTTTAGAAAACCATGGGACCATAATTGATTGCATGTTATGGAAATATTTTATGTGCAATTTTAAGAAATTTAATGTAAGAATATATGATTTAGAATATCAGTTAAGATATTTTGGCAAAAAAGTTAACAAATATGACTTAGTTTCATGAATAGAGATATTATTATAATGTTAAGTTTTTATAATTATAAACGTTTCCATTTCAAAGTATGATATTAGAGTTATTGAGTATGAAAAGATGTTGGTTGAGAAAAGAGATTTTAGAAATTCAGTTTTTACTATACTCAGAAGTATGGAGTTCAGTATGATTCGTAACAACTGCCAGATACATATTCTGTGGGCTTGAAATCGGAATGCCTACAAGCGGGTGATAATTTGGGCATGATTTCATACTCACAATTATGCTAAAGTTAGATTGTTAGAGTTATATTCAAGAGCTTTTAGAGTTTCAAAAGTTTTAGATTTAAATGATTTTATGTATAATAGAGATCTTATGATTTCAAGAATAATGTAACTATATGATAGAATTTTAAACCTAGAAAAGAGCCTAGAGAGTTTTAGAGAAATGATTGATTATGATCTAGAAACTAGAAGTTAGCTAAAGAAAAACAAAGTGAGTTAAGCTGAAAAAATGATCGTTAACCTTGATACCAAGTTGCCCTTACGTGCAATCTCTTAAGGTAGAAAATGTGTATTCTTCCCTTGGCCCATGTTGGGTGAAGGAACAAAGTCTTGAGGGTGAGGCCCATGCCTGGCACCTATAGAGGATTTGCTATGTCATGGCTGACATGTATATCTAGAGAATATATCATTATGAAATGCATAATTGGAGATCCATGTTTCTCTATTAGCGTACCGTTGTTTATGTTTTAGAGAATATTTGATTTAAGAGCTATTGTGTATATGTCAGAAAATGATTTCTCGATAGAGTAAGAATTTAGAGATGTTTTTCTATGAATTCATAAATACAGAAATATCTTTCTATATAGATATGCACATAAATATCAAATGGTTTATGATCGTTATATGTATATTGCAATATATATATATTCTTGGATATCCCATATGGGTGATGGGTGAGAGCTCACTCACTGAATCCGTTGACTCATCCCTCTCCATTCCTTCTCATAATTGCAGGTACAGATGTTGCTCAACCTCATGTTTGGTAGAATAGGAGTCTCTCTGGTGAGTCTTACTTTGGAGTAAGGCTTAGTTTAGAATCTTGTTAGAGTATAGTGCTCCAGGAGATGTGTAGGCAGGATTAAGCCATGCATAGATTTTCAAATTATGTATTTAATTTCAGTATTTGAACAATCATATATATGTTTTCAGTTATAAGTATGTATTGAAATTGTAGAGTTTGATTAAAGATACGTGTAAGTTAGAGATGAAATTATGATTCTGTTTATAAGTTAAATTGATTTTCAGAGTATAATTAATATGTTATCAAAGCTTCATATATAAAGTATTTCAGTTATATAATTTCAGATATAAAGTTTAAATAGAGATTTTGACAAAACCATGATTTCAAAATAAAAAAGTATATTATTTTACGCATATAGAGGGACTCAAAGGTCACGAGACATACGTGGGAATGGAATTCCTTACGTGTCGATCACATTCCCTGTCGAGTCATAACAGTTGGAATGCTACTTGAGGCGCTTTGTTAGTGCTAACTAAAAGTATTGGACTAAGCTCATGAATGTAGCTCAATTCTCCTATAACTTGCAAAGGAGTGAGTGTAGGGGGAAAAGTCCATTTGAGATTGTGAATGGGCAACAATCTATTACACCCCATACTCTTTCATCGTCTTATGGAGAAAAGCCCCGAGCACATCATATGGCTAAGTATTGGAATGAGCAAGCTGATGTTACCCGCTCCTACCTTGACAAAGCCACAAAAAGGATGAAAAGTGGGCAGATAAGAAGAGGAGACATAAAAGCTACAATATGGGAGATAAGGTAATGATCAAGCTTGTTCCCCAACAATTCAAGGCCTTTCTCAAGGTGCATAAAGGTCTAATTTGTAAATATGAAGGATCGTATGAAATTATTGGGCGAATAGGGGAAGTGGCTTATAAGATAAACCTTCCTCCATCTATGAGGATCCACCCCATTTTCCATGTGAGTATGCTCAAGCCATACCATGAAGACATGGAGGACTAAGAAGCGACTCAAGGCGAGCACCACTTATAGTCATCAAGTCCTTTGACAAGGAGATAGAGGAGGTGTTAGCTAATCGAGTCGTAAGAAAGAGAGGGGTACCACCAAGTGTTCAATACTTGATCAAATGGAAGGGACAGCTAGTGACTGAAGCTAGCTAGGAAACATGAGAAGATCTCTAGATTTCAAGACCATTTAAAGCGCTACCATGACCAGAGCGCGACAAGGACATCTGCACAATATGGGGGAGATTGTCATGAACGGTCTTTCTTGAGGGGTTAATTTACGGAAGATTCTAGAAGATTTCGAAAATCATATAAAAATATAGAATATTGCGGAATAGTGTAGACAACTCTAGAGAATTCTAGACACTTCTAGAATTCTGGAGAACCGTGTAAAATCATGTAGAAGCATATAGAAACATGTAGAAGTATCTAAAAAGTCCTTAGTAGATATATGTAGAATGCTCTAGAAACATGTAGATATATGTGGAATGTAGAAAGGTTCTGGATACAAAATCCAAATCGTCCATTAGAATCAAATCTCACCGTCCATTGAAGAGGTGGAAGGCTATATATATGGGTGGCCGTTCTTGACCAAACCATCCAAGACATCCAAGTCAATTGTAAGCTTCCCTTTGTATAGTGAAAAGAATTCTCTCCATCAAAGTTCTCTTATTTTCTTGTGCTCTTAACTTCCGCTTAGTCATTTTTTAGTGAGGCGGCTTGGTGCTTAGCTCAAGAGATTAAGTCTAAGTTCGCACGATTGCGTTGGAGTGTGTCCAAGACCGTGACAAGCTCCCCCAAGTTTTTCATTTTATATATATAGCCTCTTTAAAATATATATATATAAAATTATTAAAAACTATTAAGAAGTTAATATATCCTATTCTATGAGGAAAAAAAGTCACTAATACATAATAAGTCTAATATTTTTTCAATCCATTTCATTTATATATTAGTATTTGAGTTTAGACTTTATGTATTGGTATTGTAAAAGAGTAAAATGTCACTTTGATTTATGAAATTGTAAGCGTACTTCACTTTAATCCTTGAAATTTTGAAATTAACTCTTTAGTCCCTGAAATTGCATTTTATAGGTCACTTTAGTCCCTGTCAAATAACCGTTAGTCAACTGTTATATTTGCTGATATGACACATTAAGTGACATGTGGCATGTCACATGTCATTTACATTTTCATGCCACATGGCATGCCACGTGTCACTTAATGTGCTACGTCAGGAATGTAACCGTTGATTGATAATTGTTTAACCAGAGACTAAAGTGACATACGGAATGCAATTTCAGGGACTAAAGTGAAGTACGCTTATAATTTCAAAGTGACATTTTACTCGTTGTAAAATTTATATATATATATATATATATATATATATATATATATAATTTTTGAAACTATTAAGAAGTTAATATATCCTATTCTATGGGAAAAAAAAGTCACTAATACATGTAATAAGTCTAATATTTTTTTCAATCCATTTCATTTGTATATTAGTATTTGAGTTTAGACTTTATGCATTGATATTATAAGAAAATTTTACACCGTCATTTAATCAAACTATTTCATTTTCATGACATGTTCAATAATGGGACGAGACTCAACTATATTTACTGATATGACAATACAAGATGATTGAGTATCGATATAAAATCTTGTTATACTATTGGTATATTCAAAATAAGCATTTAAAATTTATTTCATAAATTATATTCTCCCCTCATAATTTTTAAGTTAGGTCCACATTTAATTATTTTCAGTGATTTGACACTTTATTTAAATAAAATTTAAAATTCAAATTTTAAGTATAGAAAGAAGGATTTTTTTGGTATCCTTATAAAATTTAAATGTATTCATATCTTATTATTATTTATGGCTAAGATTATGTTATATGTTCCACTAATCTAATTTATTAAAATATAAAATAAATAAAGATTCAATTGCAACTACTAAAAACAAGAAGGATATTGTGGCCTTAATTATACTCTAACCTTACTGTATATAAAAATTTCTTTAGAGAAGTCAACTTAGTGGGTGTCTATTTTATAAAAGAATAATTCTAAATCCTTCTATTAAATATTACATGATAAATAAAGTAAGTATTACTCACTTTTTAAATTTTCAAGATATTAATTGCATTATAGTTATATTTTTACATGTTTTAGTATTAGGAGTATTTGTAGGAATATTTTTAGGAGAATATAGCAAAACTCTTTATAAAAAAAGATATGTCATTTGTACTCACTATTTGTGAATATACACCGTCACATTCTTATTAACTATTAAATGAGATGTGAACTCCACTTAGTTTGGATCCATATCTCATCCAATGGTATATAAGAATATGCCTATAGTATCCCACAAAATGTGAGTACCAATATCATTACTGTTTATAAAATTGGTACTAAGTTGGCTACCCACAGCCTCACCATCTCGATAGATTGCAATTGGGGAACAAAAATATTATTTTAATATCCTAAAATATTATTAGAAAATTTCATAGTGTCATAATACACGTTTTGAAAAGTCAAAATTTATATTGCATATGATCTAAAATTTAGAGGGTAAAATACATTTAACCCTTAAATTTATTTGACTCTTATCATAACTATTTTGAGAAAACATTATATATATATATATATATATATATATACAAGTGACATCTTGTCGACAAACTAATTTTAAAGTATCAAGGTGTCAGAATCGAATATAATATGTATTAGATATTACACACAAAGAGAGGATGAAATATTGATGAAATATAGATTAAAAGTATTAGTAGCAATCAGTTAGATTGTTAGAGAGATTAGTGGATCACTTAAGTCTATAAATAGGTGAATTATCCTCGTTGTAAATCAATTTGCTAAATAATTAAATAGAGTCAATCTCATTCTCAAAGTCCTTTATACTCAAAGTTAAGAAGGAGTTGTGTAGGTTATCTTGAAAACCTACCATATTTTGCTGTTTATGTCAGCACCTAATTTTTCATTAAGTTAAAAAAAAGGTTATAAGTTAACTTTGTTTTATTTTCACCTTTAATTTTGAATGTTTTGTTTAATCCCTGTGAATATTATATTTCGCCGTTGACTTGTTGTTTTTGTTTTATACTATCTTTTTCGTAAAAAAAATGTTACCCAACTATTTAAATCATGTTTGAGCCCAAAATCAAATGGCCCATTCCTTTCAGAACCTTTTCATTTTTGTTTCTCTTTAAACCCAATTCTTTACATTATCTTCAGCTCAAGGCCAAAAAACAAAAAAGGACAAAAGAACCAAAATCTGAAAGCAATAATATTAATAATATAAGTGGAAGAGCTCAAATCTTTGGGGGCTGGCTGGCTGCTGTGCAGTTCTCTTTAGCCCAACCCCCAGCCTATGTGAGTAACAAGCCAACAAGAAAAACACAAACAAAGGACGTGAATGTCACTTTTAGAAACCTTTAATAAGATAAAATTAAATTAAATTCTATTAGGAATTAAATTCTCAAGAATTAAATTAAATTCTTAAATTTGAAAATAACCAATAAATTAAAGAGTTAAATTTAATTCCTTAGTTTGAAATAGGTATTCAAATGAATGAATTTTATTATTTTTACTATTTTATCTTTCATTAATAGGTTAACAAAACATTATACTCAAATAAGGTTATTTTGATATTTTTATTTATTGAAATTCAATTTCCACACCAAATCACAGTTCTTTGGCTGATTTCAATCTATTAGTTTTGGTGGATTTCAATTCACAAGAATTCAATTCCTTCACTTAGTTGCTTCAAACATGGAATTCAATTCAATTCCTTGATAAAATTAAATTTCAGGTTTCCAAACACCCTGAAAAAGATCTGTGCAGCAAGCCTGCAGTGTTGACAAGCACAGTAAACGGATAAGAAGGGAAGTCAAAATAAACAGCCATGGTGAAATTTCACTCTGAAGGAAATTGTTGGGAAGGAAAGGAAGAAAGATTCACCAGTCTCCAAAAGAGTGTTATTAAGTGATAACAAATAAATCAATCAATGTGTGTATAAATAGAAGAGAGAAAAAAATATCAGAGAGGGGGTTGGAAAATTGCAATCACAGGGGAGGGTGAGAGAACTCTGCGCCACTTTCTGGTATAACAGATTGCTCCACCCTTTTCACATCTACTGCATCAGTTCTTGGTCTTCACTTCACACGCGTCACTGGTTTTTGCTAGACTACACTTACACACACACACACACACACACGCACACCAGCCGCCGCCGGAACCGCTACCCTTAGTCACCTACCACAGACCTCAGCCACGAACCACCATCTTTTCTCCCTGAAATCGCCAAACCCCGAGCCCAGTACCATCATCGCGAGCCTCCCCGAGCGCTGCGAGCACCGTCGTGTCCCTCCACGAACGCCGTGAACACCGCCACCGTCCTCGCCTCTCCACCTCGCCGTTCGCGCAGAAGCTGTGGCGGCGGCGCCCTGCCCTGCCTCCGCCTGAGCGCCGCCCTCTTCCCCTTTTTCTAGAGAAACCCCAATGTCTGATATTCTGAATCCCTTATCTCGCCCCCTTTGATGGCGAGTAAGTAGCGCTTTAGGAAAGTTCCTGAAATTGCAAGCGTAACTTACTTTGTATCTTAAAATTTTGAAATTAATATTTTAATCCCTAAATTAGCAAGTTATTTTAATTCTCATTCAATAAATATTAATCAATCATTATTATTTTGTTTATTGATGTGATATTTTAAGTAACATTAATCAAAATGTTTAAATTAGTTCTTGAAATTTTTAAATATTAAATAATCTTTAAATTTTTTTAAAATATGTTAAAAAATTTAAAATTTAAAATTCATTTCTAAATTCTCAATAATTTTTAAATGTATTTATTTCTTTCTATTTTTACACGTTATTTAAATAGCACATATTTTTAAATATCCTAAATATAATTAAGAATTTAATTAGGCCAAATTGAAGATCTTTCATATTTAGCTTATATAATTAATTTATTAACTATTACATTTCTTGAAATAAATTGTTTTAAAATATGAAAAATAGGATATATGGAAAACATTATATTATTAAGCGTGGATGAAATTCATAAAGGCCCTATTTGAAACTTCGTTGTTAATAATATATTCTTTTTCATTGTTATTCTATATGAAAAAAATCTTTATTTAAATATGGATGAAAATAAGAGAAAAATAAATCGGTTTATGAAATATTATGGATTTAGATTTTTTAAAATAAAATAAAATAAATTTTGAAATTTGAGATTTTTTTGACACATTTTAAAAAATTTTAAATTATTTTAATATATTTAAAAATTTTAAAGATTATATGAAATTATTTTGACTTAGTGTAATGTCAATATATCACATAAGATTAATATAATATGTTATCGACATGTGACATATCATATGCCACTTAACTTATTATGTCAATAAAAAATAATAATTAATTAATACTTATTTAATTAGAGGCTAAAATAATTTATAAAATAAAATTTCAACAATTAAAAAATTAAGTTTAAATATTTAAAAATTAAAATGAAGTGGGCATATAATTTTATATATTAAAGTGACACTTGTGCTTTATTTTTCATTTACTGACTTACCTTTTGTTTTCTTTAAAAAAAATGTTTTAATACTTTTTTTTTGTCTTGGGGAGCGGGGATGTGGGGGCAGACAACCAGCTCGGCAGGGGGTCACGGGCCTGGGTGCACTTTTTCAGCTCTGCAACGTTTTAATACTTTAATCAGATAGGTTTTGTCATTGGGCTGGGATGATGTTGATGGTTTTCATCTTTAAAAAGTGTGGTCTTAAAAAATAACAACCACAAAAAAAGGGGAGGTGGATAAGTATGATTTTGTTTCTTGGAGTTTGTTTGAGTCTACTTTGAATTTTTTTTCCTTTCCTAAAAAAAATAATGATAAAAAAGAACATCAACGCATAAAACAAGAAAAATAAAGATATTTGAATGTTTTTAGTTTGTCGGACAAGTTTTTAACATTTCCCCTTGATTTCTATTTTGATCTATACTTATTTATCCTCTTGATTAATCTTGCATTATTAACATGTTTGGTTGAAACAAACTGATTTGGAATTATTTATTTTTACTTTAATTTCGTTATATCTTTTCAGGTTCATGCAATGGCTATCAACCTTGATTGAGTAGTAAATATTATCTTGAAGGTTGTTTAGATCATAAAGATTTATTGAGTAGTGTTAATTTGCATCCTATGTAAAAAGAGACCTTTTTTTTAAAAAAAAAGTGTCTTTAAAACAAAAATTCTTTCTCTTAAAAAGAATCAATTAAACACACAATTATTTTTTTCAGAGAACTATCTGATTTTGAGTTCTTCATTATATCAAATGATACATATAAGTAGGATTTCCTGTTAAGCAAAACTTTAAATTTTTACAATTTTATATCTGGTATTTGTTATCTTATTTTCTTAATTTGTAAATATTTTAAGTTGATGTTATCTTTTTTTTTATTTGTAAATATTATATTTGTTTATCTTTTTGAGTAATTTTTATATATTTTTAAGTTATTCAAATTGTATAATTAACTTTTGAGTAATCATTTTTGGGGTGAATGTTTCAAGGGTGTTGTAGGATTTAATCTCCATCCTTTTCTACACATAAACATACTCTTGGATCTGCTTTTGTTTTGATAGACTGATTTAAATTTTTTTTTTTTTTAAGTTTTCACAATTCTCTTCATCAAACTTTAGTTGCGAATCCATGAAAATATTTCCAAAATATTTTTCGTCGCTTTGTCGTCACCATGGTCACGACAATTAGAAGCCAAAGTTGAGTACATTTGTGTTGTATCGTTGCATAATCCTTCCAATTAACATCTCAATTCATAATATTGGGAGTGGATGCAACTCTTTAAACTTGATTCGATCTTGAGAAACATGATATTTAGGGCTATTTACACATGCAATATTTCTTTCATATTGATTATGGATGTATGATATATTCCATCCTAATAGAGGGGATAAAATTGGAATTTTTTGAGGGTGTTGAACAATTTATGAATGTAGCATGTCATTCATTTCTTATGTTATATAATTTTAATTTATAACTAAATAATTTTATAAAAGAATATGAATAAATGTCAAATAATTATACAATTTATAAAAATAGTTAATATATGCTAATTATGGTTGAGCTAAAAAAAATTATCGATAAAATATACTTGTCAAAAATATAAAGTAGTGGTGAAAGTTAGAAAATCCATCGATAATATTATCATTAAAATATCAATATTTTATTTGTCAACCCATCAATAAAATTATTTTTACCTGTTGGTAATATTAATTTCATGACAACCTAATTGACAATTATTTTATATTGTTATTGACTTTTTTTTTTATAATTGATTGAGCAAAATTTACCCACTTATACTAAGGGTTTTCATCAATTCAGTTTGATTTAGTTTTAAAGTAAAAATCAACAGATCCAATCAATAAATATTATGTCGATTTGGTTTGGTTCAATTTGATTATTTTTGAAGAATTTAACCAAAGGAAACCAATTTTTTGCCTTTTGGTTTTTACTAAAAAAATTTATAAAATATTACAAAGTAACTATCAATAATATTAAATTAGACTAATAGTTATTATAAAACTATATAATTATAAAATGTAAGTAAATTTTTAAAGGTATGTTAATATGTAATTCTACTAACTAATAAGTTAAATAAATAAAGAAATATTTAAAATAAAATCATATTGATTAAATTACAAGAATTAATATATAATTGAAAATATAAAATATTGGGTTAAAATATGATATGAATATAGATATGGATAAAAAATCTTGGTAAGCAATACTTCTAATTTATATATATATATATATATATATATATAATATGTTATCGGTTGAATTTGGTTTTGTTTTATTTTGAAATTAAGAACGAAAATCGATCAGTTTAATTCAATTTTTATAAATTAAGAGCTGATTTATTTGGGTTTTTGATTTTTTTTATTAATTTTCAATTTTAATTATCCGATCGATTTTGAATATCCCTAACTGATAGAGCGAATACACTAACACATCCATAACTTAACTAAATCACCTCTCTCTCCCTAGCAAACTAAGAAAGCCATGTTTCCAGACCACCTCTGTTTCGGAAGCATTACATCCACCCCTCAGCCACTATTTCAAGCAGGCCTTTATCCTTGACTAGCTATATCAAAACCACAAATCATAGATTTCAACATAACAGTCGCGCACCTCGGAAGGATAAGATGCTATCCTTCACATGCTTTTGTCTGAACATCGCGACCCTGCTGCTATCTTCTGTGTAATGAAAGGTCCATTTCATTGGGACAACAACCAGGCCCACTGATATCTCTTCAAAGCAGTGCGAATCTTAAAGCTAAAGCTCTTCCACACACTCACTGTGTATGCGTCACATCAACCCCCATTTAAAGCCCCCACGTACAATTTACACATGTACGTTACGTTGTTACCGACTATTTTTAATTATTTAACCCCGTCGAAATATCGACGGTGATTATCACCCCTCGTGTAACATTTGTGATAAAGAAAAAAAAAAAAAACAGATTGAACGCTAGGTTGCATAAACAATTAGAATTAAACGGCCAAAGTTATTGAGTTTAATTTTGACTTATTAATAATGTAGAAAAAAAGTTATATAACCCTTCAATCATGGTACATAAATATAATAAGTTTGACTTTTAATTTATTATTTTATAAGTCATATGCATAAAAAATATTTTTTTTTTAATTTCCCACAAAGCATTCCCTTTTTGGAGGCAATTCCAACAGTGATTTTTTTATACGCAAGGCTTAAACTCAACACTACTAATTAAGGAAATTGAGGAAATGTCATTTCAATTGGCCATGTAATAGTATAGAAAGTTAACACGCGAAAAATTAAATGCAAAGCTAAAACATCTCTCACACATGAAGAGACATATTCACTGCTAAATATTAAAGAAAAATATCTAACATGTGAAAAGATATTTTTAAAATGTATATTTTATTTTTAAATAAATGTAATTTAACGTGTCAAAGATACTTATTAACTATTTCTTTTTAAAGAAAATCCTTTTTTCCTTTTTTTCTTTGTTACAAGAAGGGGCCGAAACCCAACACAAAATAATCCACAGTACTAACTAAACAAGACAAATAACTTATTTGAATGTACTTCTTGAAAAGGCCTTTTTTAATTTATATTTTTTAAAAATATAAAAGTTGATTTATATTTAGATATAATGTCAATCTATATTCAAATGTAATATTAAAATATCTTTATTTATTATCAAATATCTTATTTATTGCCAAATATATATTTTCCAGGAGATGAAAATTTTAGCTTCTAGTACAGCTGGTGCGAACGCAAGACTGCATAAATAAATAGAATTAAACGTTAAAAGTTATTGAGTTTAATTTCGATTTTTTTTTATATATAATCATTCAATAATATCTTGACATATAAATATAACAAGTTTGATTCTCAGTTTATTATTTCAAAAGTCATATACATAAAAAAAAATGCTCTATTTTTTTTGTGGTTTTCCACAAGCCATTCTTCCATTGGAGGCAATTCCGATACCAATTTTTTCATACTCAAAGCTCAAACTTGAGACCGCTAATTAAGGAGAATAAGCAACTGTCAGTCCAACCAACTATGTATTAGTATACATAAAAAGATTTCACTCCAACTCATTTTTCTTCTTCTTGTGAGCAACAACGACAGGAGAGAGAACATGAGAAGAGAGAGATCAAAAACTTTTGGAGGAGGGTGATGAGAGAGAAAAATGAGACACAGAGAGAAAACAAAAGATTTTAGAGAAATAAAAACTTTTTTTTTCTCTCCATTTTATCCTTCCATATGAAATACTTTTCTTTTATCTTTTAGTGTGGTGTAAGTATATGATGAAAGTTTGGTGGTGTGCAAATACCATTGCTCTTCTACGTTGTCATGAAAGATCCAATTCATTTGTACAACAACCAGCCTCATTGATATTTCCACACGTAGTATGTGTCTCAAAGCTACTCCATGCACTCCACCAAACCTCTTCATCGCCCACCATGGCCATCAAGGTTGGGAAATGTGTTTACTCCTTCCGCAAAGATTTAGATTTCTCCATTAGATTTAATTAATCTAAAGCTTTATATTTTTACTCAATTTTTAACTAGATCTTATAATTAAAATTTATTATTAAATCCTTATATTATATAATTTTTTTCAATCAAGTCTCTATCCCTATAAAGCATTAAATAATCTTAAATTAAACATAATATTCTTTTAGTATAATTTTACATAAAAAAATGGGAAAAATCCACCTTACCCTTCCCCTTCCCCCATCACCACCACCATTGTTCTTTATCATCATCATCCATTATCACCATTGCTATTATTATTATACACAGCAACACCACACTTTCAAGCTTTTCTCTTAGTTTCTGAATTTCCACCTGTAAAAATAAAAAGGCACAAGAAAAACTAGTCCCAACCCAGCAAAGCCTCCATCACTGTCCGTTTCTGCCATCGCTGACGATGGGTGCAGAGAAGAACAAGATGATTGCAATCCAAAGAAGCAGCAGATCAAAGAGTTTCCTTGTATTCGTCGTTGCTTGCTCCTTTCAATTCATTCTACATTCGCTTCCTTTTCCGTTTTCTCTCCTCATTTGTAACTAATTTGATTTTATGTCCCTTTTTTTTTTTCCTTTAGAGTATGTTTGTGAGTTTAGATATTAAATGGGTATGTTCCCTATTTTTCCTTTGCAAGATTCATGAGCCTGCTCCATTTCTCACATTTGCTATTGTTGTTACAGAATTTTGGATGCTTTTTATTCTTGTAAAACCCGCAAATAATCTTTGGGCTCACTTGGCTTTTCCTCTTCTATGCACCCTTCACCTTCTCCCTCCTATGTGTGTGTTTTTCACACAGTGAAAAAGAAAAAAAATAATGAGAAATTAAAATTAGACAAAACTATCAGATTCGTCTAAATTTTTTGCATCTAAATTCCCTTGGAAAAAATAAACTCTTAAATTGGTCTCTCAACATTGAATAGTTCTAAAATTAGTTCAAAAAATATCTCAAATTAGTCCCAAAAGTGAATTATTGGAGAGTTAGTCCTCCTTGCCACTATCAGAGGATTAATTTGGCTAATTCTTCAATTTTATAGAGACCAATTTGTTTGATTTGAAGTTTTTACAGGACCAATTTAGAGATTTATTTTTTAGAACCAATTTGTTTGACTATTCAATTTTGTAGAAACCAATTTGAGATTTTTTTTACTAGGACCAATTTGATTGACATAAAATTTTAGAGAACTAAAATGGATATTTTATCTTAAAATTATTTGGGGTGACAGTGATAATGAATGATGAATAAGGTAATGGTGATAATGTTGAAGATTGAAGAACAATAATAATGGTGGTGGCACGGGAGAGGGGGAAGGAGGAGGAAAGAGTGGGGTGTATATTTTTTTTAAATGTTTTTAATCTAAAGTTACAATAAAAGAATATTTTAAAAATATTTTATTTAATTAAATATTTTTATAATATTTTATAGAGATAGAGACCTTATTGAAAAAAGTTTATATAATATAGAAATTCAATTATAAAATTTTAAAAAGAAAGAATTTAATTAAAATTTGAATGAAATTGTAGAGATTTTAAGAGTAATTAAATCGCTCCATTACGAGCGCTTCTTTATTGTCCGCAGCCACTTACCTGACGTTCAAAATCCAAAACTCATCATTATTTTAGCAGCCATGCCACCCATATATCTGAAATTCACACACGTGCATTTCACCAAACCATCGCCCCCCAACGACCCAGCAATCAAACAAACACACTGTATGGGTCACATGGAACCCCGTTAAAACACCCACACGCACAATTTACACATGCATATTGTTACTTTGTTACCGACTATTTTTAATTATCTAACCCCTGGATATACCGACAGAGATGATCATCCCTGGTGTAACATTTGTGTCAAAAATATAAAAAACAAAACGGATTCATTGATTCTTAAATTGCGGCTGGTGTGAACGTGAGATTGCGTAAACAATTAGAATTAAGCGTTAAATGTTATTGAGTTTAATTTTAATTTTTTTATATATAATCATCCAATCATATTTTAATACATAAATATAACAAATTTAACTCTCAATTTATTATTTCAAAAATTATATATATAAAAAATACTGTATTATATTTTTAGTTTTCCATAGGTTATTTTTTTATTGGAGGCAATTTTGATACCAATTTTTTCATATTTAAAACTCAAACTCAGACTACTAATTAAGGAGAAAAAGCAACTATCACTCCACCCGATTATGTATTCATATATATAAAAAGATTTAATTAAATGATTTTACCATTTTAGTGCACTTAAATTAATTGCAAAGTTAAAACATCTCAGATATGTAGAGACATATTCAATGCTAAATATTAAAGCAAAATATCTAACATGTGAAAAATATTTCTAAAATATACATTTTATTTTTTTTATTTTTAAACAAGTGCAATTTAACGTATCAAAGATACTTATTAGCTATTATTTCTTAAAAAAATATCTTTTTTCCATTACAAGAAGGGGCTGAAGCCCAGGACAAAGTAATCAACGATACCAAATACACAGGACAAAAGATAAAAGAAATGACCAAAAAAAAAAAAAAAGATAGATGCATTCCCTTCTATCCAAATTTTTATATATCAAAATTAAACTCAATATTTAGGATTTGTAAAGTGAGGAGGTTAGTGTTACAAATTGTAATATTGAAGTCTTTTCGATCATACGATTGGTGACCATGTTGGTTGCTTCCTCCCTCTTCATGGTGATCAAGGCGTTAGGGGTAGGTAAAGGACTCCAATGCCAAATCAATGAGGATTGCGAAAAAGGAAAATAAACAACAACAAATGGCTTACCAGACTTTCTATTTATACCGTATAAATACATCCAAAATAGATGATTTAAAGGTGAGTTGTATTATACAAGTGGTATGGGATACCGTTAATGGATCTTTCTAGAAGATGTATCAAGGTCCACACTCAACATGCACTCGCTTCGCGCTCCTCTAGGGTGTTGCGCTTCAAGGTCCTCATCTCCAACGTGACCTTATCTCAGAGCTTTATGTTGCTCATCGGGTGATCTCAAGTAGCTCTTGGGACCTAGTCTACAACCAAGCTTCAGTGTCCGGTATAGGATAATGATAGTTAGTTGCATAAGTAAGAGATTACTCATTATTGGATCAATATCTTTCATCATATATGCATCATATGTAAATCTCACTAAATGATTCAAGGATGATTAATCTCACTTGTGCACTTTAATAATCTACTCATTTTAGAGGAGACAAATTCCAATATTTAACATGTGAAAAATGGTTCTAAAATATATATTTTATTTATTTTTTTAATTCTTAAACAAGGGTAGTTTAATGTATTGAAGATATTCCTCCCTTATAAAATAGTTGTCAAATTTGAATAGACACAGATATTAAAAATATTGACAAATGATATGATAATAGAGTATTTTGTGTAAAATTATAGTATATGGAGTAATATATTCCTACTAATTCTCCAATAAACCATTTAAATACACTAGTAGTTATTAATTGTAGTTATTAATATTAGGGATATTATTGAAATAAAAAGCATATTTTATTAAAATGTAAAATTGATATATATTTTAAAAAATAATTTTATTTGAAAGCGAATAGATATTATAAAAACGGAGAAATATTTATCAATAGTTTCATAACACGTCGCGATCCAAAGCAATGGTTTGCAAGCCAATCGATTAGGTTAAGGCAAACCACACAATCGTTATCCATAATCCTGGGAAATATGGCGGTAAGATAGACTACGAAATGCAATTTCAGACTTAAAGTGAAGTACTCTTACAATTTCAAGGACCAAAGTGACATTTTCCTCTGTTGTAAAATTTATATATATATATAATTATTAAAACTATTAAGAAGTTAATATATCCTATTCTATGAGAAAAAAGTCACTAATACATGTAATAAGTCTAATATTTTCAATCCATTTCATTTGTATATTAGTATTTGAGTTTAGACTTTATGCATTGATATTATAAAAAAATTTACACTATCATTTAATCAAACTATTCTATTTTCATGACATGTTCAGTAATAGGACAAGACTCAACTATATTTATTGATATGGTAATACAAGATAATTAAGTATCGATATAAAATCTTGTTATACTATTGGTACATTCAAAATAAGCCCTTACTATTTTAAAATTTATTTCATAAATTATATTCTCCCTTCCTGATTTTTAAGTTATGTCCACATTTAATTATTTTAAGTGATTTGACACTATTTTTAATTCAAATTTTAAGTATAGAAAAAAAGAATTTTTTCAGGATCCTTATAAAATTCAAATGTATTGGTATCTTATTATTATTTATGGCTAAGATTATGTTATATGTTCAACTAATTTAATTTATTAAAATATAAAGTAAATAAAGATTCAATCATAACTACTAAAACAAGAAGGATATTGTGGCCTTAATAATACTCTAAACTTACTGTATATGAAAATTTCTTTAGAGAAGTCAACATAGTGGGTTTCTATTTTATAAAAGAATAATTCTAAATCCTTCTATTAAATATTACATGATAAATAAAGTAAGTATTACCCACTTTTTAAATTTTCAAGATATTAATTGCATTATATTTATATTTTTACATGTTTTAGTATTAGGAGTATTCGTAGGAATATTTTTAGGAGGATATAACAAAACTCTTTATAAAAAAAAATGTTATTTGTACTCACTATTTGGTAGGACACTATACAGGTCACATTCTTATTAACTATTAAATGGGAGGTAAACTTCACTTAGTTTGAGACTCATATCTCATTCAATTGTATATGAGAATATGTCGTTATGGTTACAAAATGTGAGTATAAATATTATTACTCTTTATAAAATTGGTACTAAGTTAGCTACCCCAGCCTCACCATCTCCAATAGATTGCAATTGGGGAATAAAAATATTATTTTAATATCCTAAAAGTGTTATATATATATATAAAGTTGGTGTTTATTTTATCATTATTAAATGTGATAATAATTCTTACTCATCATTCCATTCATCAAAAGAAATACTTAGGTGTTCCTGAGTAAGATAATTCATTTGTCTCGTTTCATTTAATAAATAACACGTCAACTTTGTAAATCATTATTGTCTCTCATTTTTTGTATATTTAATGTAATAGGTAATGTGTCATTTATTAAATGAAATAAAACAAATATATTCTTTTACTTTTAGAGCACTCAAGAATTTCTCTATCCATCCATTTGTATCAATAGATATTCACTCTGGGTGTTAAAATAATGCTGCTTTGGTGCCTATGGTGCTTATGGCGCTTATGACACGGCCATTTGACCATCCTGCACCACCACCTTTTTTGAGGACACATTGGGAAATAACAAATATGTATATGAGTATTATTAAAAAAGTAATATTAAATTTTTATGTTTGTATTCTATTTTCACTTTTTAGAGGTATAAAAATTGTATTTTCCTATCCTAAAAAAAGAAATTTTTTTGATTTTCTAATTCTGTCTCCACCATTAAATAAATTTGTGTTTTTAATGTCTATGTATTTATACCTCTATATCATTAATTAATTTTATAATACCATAGACGACAAAGACATTGAGGCCCCTGGCACCGGAGCAATGGCCTAAATATTACTCGTTCCAAAAATTCAAGCTATAAAAAGGTGACAAGACCATGTATTTATTACGGCCATCAATATAATATAGCTGAGTAAAGGATCCAGAAGCATAAAGGTCATACATAACTATAAAAAGACATGGAACACATTATAACTTACTATTTTACCTCATTTAAGATAGCATAATGTTATTTTGATATTCATATAGATGTAGACACCTATATGGATTTATGTGAGTGTGAGAGGAGTGATAAGGTGAGAATGAGTTGGAAGAAAAAGTAAGTGAGAACTTGTATATTTTGTGAGTAAAGTGTTTGAAAATTTGGATTGTCAAAATAAAAATTGTTTAAAATAACATGGGATGAAATTCAATCAAATGATACGGATGAACATGATAAAACTATACACTTACTGTAACCGGTAAAAAAATTTGTGGGGAACTTGCACCTCGTTGGGGGCATATGCCCGAGTTATATATGTATATATATCCATATACCCCAGCAGCATATATCGCTATTTATCTATACTGGTCAGCTTCAATTACTACAACCAAAAGCATGGTTGGCATAACAACAATCCCTGAAGTGGTTCTGGGCTCCATCAATGGGCAACACAGAATGCCAGTCATTGGGCTGGGGACAGCCCCTGAAGCAGCAGCCAGCAAGGTCAGCACGAAAGATGCTGTCCTTGAGGCCATCAAGCAAGGTTACAGGCACTTTGATGCTGCTTCTGCCTATGGTGTTGAGCAGTCTGTTGGTGAAGCCATCCAAGAAGCACTTAAACTTGGTCTCATTGCTTCCAGAGACCAACTCTTCATCACTACCAAACTTTGGGTCACTGACAACCACCCTCAACGCATTCTTACCGCTCTTCAGACATCACTGAGGTGGTGATCATCATCATGACTATATTATGTATTCTGTTATTCTTCTTCACCACTTCCACATTTATTTTGAGTTCGTTTAGAAATCACACATCCTTCCCAAGTAATTAACTTTTGGTATACTTGTTTGCATGCAGGACACTTCAACTAGAGTACTTGGACCTCTATCTGATCCACTGGCCTATATCTACTAAACCAGGAAAGGTCACCTATCCCATTGAGGAATCGGAGCTTGTGCCATTTGACATGGAGGGTGTGTGGAAATCCATGGAGGAATGCCAAAGGCTTGGCCTCACAAAAGCCATTGGAGTCAGCAATTTCTCCATCAAGAAGCTTGAGAAACTGCTGTCTTTTGCTACCATCCCTCCTGCAGTGAATCAAGTATATAAAATAAATTAATAATTAACCTCACAAATCACTTTATGACCTTCCTTCGATCACAGG
Source organism: Dalbergia oliveri (assembly GCA_030441495.1). Lineage (NCBI taxonomy): Eukaryota > Viridiplantae > Streptophyta > Magnoliopsida > Fabales > Fabaceae > Dalbergia > Dalbergia oliveri. The sequence goes on along the minus strand of JAMLFY010000014.1, from coordinate 25,910,545 downwards.
TCGCATGTATTGATTTTGTTTTGGCGGTTAATTTAACCCATATTTTAAATGACTAATTAATTACATGTTATAAATATTATAATAGGTGGAAATCAATCTTGGTTGGCAACAACAGAAGCTCAGGGAGTTCTGCAAGTCAAAGGGTATCACCTTAACCGCTTTCTCACCTCTGAGGAAAGGTGCCAGCCGGGGAACCAATATAGTCATGGACGATGATGTTATCAAAGAATTGGCAGATGCTCACGGCAAGACTGTTGCTCAGGTATATAGAGAGTGTGTGTGTGACTTTTTTAAATCAATACATGAGCATTAATTATGTTGATTAATTTTTAATCATAGTTATTTAATATAGTTATATGGTCTAGATTTGCTCTTTCAATCTCATAATAAGCAACTCATGTCATGTGATATGCCCCCTATATACAAAGAGTGTATCATATAAGAGGAGTGATTTATTGTGAGAATGAGAGAAATAAATTTTGACCATTGAATTTTACATAAATAGTCAAAATTAAAACATAAAGTTATATGATTTTTTTAAATAAGTATGTAATATTAATTACATTAATTAACTTTCAATTTTGACTATCCATGTTTGATTATATGGCTTAGATTTGTTCATTTTACTCTCAAAATAAACAACTCTCTTTGTGTCATATTGGGATAGGAAGTATATCATATAAGAGAAGTGATTTAGTGTGAAAGTGAGAGGGGTAAATCCTGACCCTTGAATCTTATATGAATAATCAAGATTAAAATATAAAGTTATGTGACTTTTTTAAATGAGTATATGAGTATTAATTACATTAATTAACTTTTAATCATGACCATTTATGTATAGTTATGCCCATATTTGCTCCTTTCACTTTCATGGTGAATGATCAAGATTAAAACATAAAGTCATGCAAATTTTTAAAATGAGTATATGAGTATTAATTACATTAATTAACTTTTAACCATTCAATTATCATATTTGCTCCTTTCATTCATGGTGAATGATCAAGATTAAAACATAAAGTCATGCAAATTTTTAAAATGAGTATATGAGTATTAATTACATTAATTAACTTTCAATTATGACCATTCATTATGGTTATATCACACTCTTATAATAAATAACTCATCTCACGTAATACTTATATATATAGGAGCGTATTATATGAGAGGACTAATTTATTGGAAAAGTGAGATGAATAAATATTGACCATTAGATCTTATAAACGATCAAGATTAAAACATAAATTTATGTCACTTTTTTAAATGAACATGTGAGCATTAATTACATTGATTAACTTTGGATCCTAACCATCCATGTATAATTATAATCCAATTTACTCCTCTCACTTTCATCATAAATGATCAAGATTAAAACATAAAGTCATGAAATTTTCTTAAACGAATATGTGAGCATTAATTATATTGATTAATTTTCAATCTTAACCATCCATATATGATTATATAGATTTATTTTCACACTCTCATAATAAACAACTCCTCTCATGTAATACGCCCCTATATTTAGGGAGCTTATCATATGAGAGGAATGATTTATTGAGTGAGACTAGTAAATCTTGATCATTAAATTTTACATAAATGATCAAAAAAATAACATAAAGTCTTGTGACTTTTTAAATGAGCATGTGAACATTAATTATATTAATTAACTTTCAACCTTACCATCTACACAACTCTATATATATATATATATATATATATATATATAACTCCACATATTTATGTGGACATAAAACTCGATCTTTTCTTTCTTGAATCAATTTAAAATTTTAGATAATATTGTAATTTTATTTACTCACATTCTACTATATTATTGTCTCTCTACTCCTTAATATCAACTTGTTATTATTTATTTCTATATATTTTTTGGTAGTTGGACAAAAAACATGAAACAAACAAACAAAGAGACGAGGGTGCATGGAACAAACTCTAATTATAAGTGATAAAATATTTTTGAATAATAAATTAGTGAATCTAAACGTAATCTTTTTATTTATTTTTGAAATTAATTTGTTAAAAGAGTTCCAACATCGAATCAGAGATTCCAATACACAGCTAAAACAAAGTTAACACGTCCTTGATATTATTAAATGAGTCAATCATATCATACAAGAATGCAACTAATTTATGAAAACGAGTCAATCGCACCATAATTTTAAATTTATAACGTTAATTATTCATATAAGCTCTATAAAATTTTTAAAACAATATTAAAATACACATATTTAGCATATAATAATATTATATACAATTTTAATCAGTGTTTATTTAAAGATAGATAATATAATAGTGAGTAAATATTAATTAAAATTAAAGAGAGAAAAGTTAGAGAAATTGTAATAAATATTAGTAACATAAAATTATATTACTATCCAAAATTTTAAATTGATTCAAGAAAGAGAAGGGTAAGTTTTAAGTTCAACACAAAATGTGAAGTTTGCTAACCTTCACACACATTCACATGGAGGTTAACAAGCTTCACATTTTGTGGAAGGTATAATTTTGAGTTAGGATCAAATTATACTAGTGTAACTTTAAATAAAATTACACCTTCAATAGCTTTTTATAAAATAATTTTATTGCTGATCCAACTGTTGAATTATAATTACCTATTATAAAAATCATTTGTGCCAAATGTAATAAAAATTGAGCATTAATAAAAATGTAATTATGAAGCAATTATTATTCTTATTCTTTTTAAACATATATATCACGTTGATTTTAATTTACATAAAAATTATATAAAATGATTTTAAATTAATTTAAAATTTTATAGGTATGATCTATATGACATGATCTTTTACTCTAACCATTAGTGATTTCTACTGAACATTATGGTAAAAATTATCCAGATTTGTCTTAGATGGCTATATGAGCAAGGGGTGACACTTGTTGCTAAGAGCTATGACAAGGAGAGGATGAAGCAGAACTTGGAGATCTTTGATTGGTCGTTGACCGAGGATGATTACAAGAAAATAAGTGAAATCCATCAAGATAGACTCATCAAAGGACCAACCAAGTCTCTTCTCAATGATATGTGGGATGATGAGTGATTGATTGAGATTTGCATTGCTGCTGCTGAAGTGCTTACTCTGATAAATAAAGGAACCGTGTCATATTTCTCTATTATGTATGCCAAACATAGCTTCGGATATGTTACTATTAATTAATATGATTATGAGGTTCTAATTTAACTTGTCGAGTGTAAACTGCTTTTGTCACGGGTTTTGGTGTTTTATATATGATAATGTGTTATTCAAAATTTTCAATTTAAGAGCAATGTTATTTGATATCTAAAATGTTTGTGTCTATCCACATCACATTTTTAATTATTTGATTAATAAAATAAAATGAATGAGTAAAAATTATTATTATATCTAATAGTAAAAATAAGGAGGTCTCAATAGACATAAATTATTTAGAAGTCAAAATAATATTTTTGCTTATGTTTCCATTCTATATTAAAATGAATGACAGTGACAACCAACGCAGATTATTTTTTCAATAATAAAGTACTCAATAAAATGATTGCAATAAAGTATTCAATAAAATGATTGCAATAGATAATGTTTTACCGTAACCAAATAGAGTGTTTGTGTGGAAATCAAGGGTTCAAGAAAATAAATCAGTTTCACTATTTGGGTAAAACATGGATCATTTCATCATATATACATATTTTTCCTTTTTCTATTCGAGTTTCACTGAAGTAGTCTGGGCACCTTTGATGGATGCTGCATTCTTCATATCTGGTGCATAATTATTCTCGCTATATTGACAATCTGCCACTGTATCTTAAAAGATAAATTATGTCTCCTAAACAAATAGAATTGATGCTGTTGTTGAGAGTGTGGAAAAGTATGTGTTAGGAGCATTTTCCGTTTAAATTAGAATGGAGAAGTTTGTAGCAGCAGAAGTATTTTGTTGTTCTGGCAATCTGCCATTGTTTTGTATTTATGCTATTCGTAACCCGTCATATTAACATGCCCATTCATGATATTGGTAATGGTGCAACGCTGCAACTCTTTATAAGTCTAATTCAATTCTGAGAAACAGAATGTATGTTTGAGTTTTATTAGAAGAAAATGCAATGAAATGTTTCATTATGGTAAACAAATATATACAGCTGGAGGAAGGGAAAGAGGTGGTTTCTAACTAACTTCCTCAATAAGAAAAATAACAAACTATTAACTAAGGTTACAACAATTAACTATGGTTACATAGACAACAACTGAGGTTGTAACTAACTTCTAGTAAAGTCTAATACCCCCTCAAGATGGAAGGAAGATTCTCTGGACTCCCATCTTGGATAATAAGTTGTTGAACTTTGGATTAGGGAGAGCTTTGGTCAATGTATCTATGAGTTGGTATTGAGTGGCAACATGAATATGCTTAATCATTTCTTGTTGAACCTTTTCTTGGATAAAATGAAGGTCAATTTCTATGTGTTTCGTTCTCTCGTGAAAGGATGGATTGGAAGTTATGTGGATGGCTAATTGGCTATTGCAAAAGACCATGGAGTTATCTATGTTGATGTTGAACTCTCTTAGCAAGCTGGGTAACCAAGTGGTTTCACTAGTGATGAAAGCAAGAGACCTATATTTTGTTGGGATTTTAGTAATAGGAGAGAAAGTATCCATGAAGTTTATCCTGCTTGTTGTGTGTACACTTCTGCAACTAATATGACCTTGTGTCTGTTGATGGTAACACATCTGAGTCATATTTGATTTTATACACCCATCTGCATCCAATTTTGTTCTTGTTTTAGGTAGCTTAACTACTGTCCAAGTGTTGTTACTCTCCATTGCATCCAATTCTTCTTTCATAGCTTGTCTCCAAACTTTATGAAGGATAGCTTGATGGTAGAATTATGGCTCATAGGATGAATCAACTTGCAAAATATAATTATGATAAGCTGGAGCAATGGAGCTATAACCAATAAAATTGGAAATTGGATACAAATTTTCCAATAGAAGCACAATGACATTATGCTAGATACGAGTGTGGTTTTGAAATTCTACTGTTCTTCTTGGAGCTATTGCATCACTATTTTGAACTGGAACATCAAAAGTTCTTTGCTGTTGAAGTGCATCATTAGAATTAGAATTAGAATTTTCAAAACTCTCAAGTGTTGCTTTGAGTTCTAGCAGAGGTTCATTGGCTTATGTTGTTTCAGAAGGTGTAAGAGGCTGTATAACAGGGTTTTGCACAGGCTCATCAACATGAAATCTTTAATTTTGGATGTTAAAGTCATATGTAGGTTTAGGCACTATAGTATATGGAAATGCATCAGTAATCCTGGTGGTTGAAGGGTAATGTCATAATACTAATTCATCCAAACTATAAGCAAATTTAACAATTCATATATTGTTAAACTACTTTAATGATTGCAAACAAGGATTAGCTTATCTAGTCAACCTTTCACTTATATTTTGTTATGATTTGTATTCGATTTTGATTCTTGGGTTTCCATTATTGGGTTAGCCTTCTCATATTTTATCGTGATCTTCTAGTCATTAGTGATAGTTTAGATGTCTTTTTAAAATTCAAATATTTAAAGGTATATATATATATATATATATATATATATATATATATATATATATATATTAGTGTAGTCTTATGTGAATGAATGATAAAGTTATCTATTCTTTTATAAGGTCTCGATAAGTCTAGAGATGTTTGAGCTTCCTTCCATCTAAACTTTTTTTTTCAACAAAAAAGAAAACTACTTTAATGATTAGTTACAATCTTGCCATTTGTAATATAATAGACATTTATTTTTTTAAAAGCTTCATAGTCCACCTCATTCGCATACATAATTACCCACTTCAATACTAAAATTTTGGCATCTGCTTTCACAATAAATTAATCTCAAAATTAGCCAACAGTCAACACTTTATGTTTTCTCTTGAACAACTCCTTCCAATCGAGATTGAGTACTCGCCACTTTTGTTCTATATTCAGCAGGCCATTTGAAAATGCATTTTGAAGATCTGCAAAGCCAGCAAACTTTATTATTTGCAAAATCGGTTGATCAAAGATTCAAAGTGGTTTTGTCACAACCACACGGGAACTTGATCGAATATAAATCTCGTAACCTCTAAATCTCTTTATATGTATAAAATAAATGCTTTTTATTAATAAAAAAAAATATCATTTAAATCTTAATCCAAATCTTTATTCAAAATTAATATTAGAAATCATAGGATTAAAATACTTTAATGTACAAATTAAAACCTCTTAATCATACTTTGAAAATTAATTTAACATTCAAATTGATCATAACTTTCATCTTTAGCTTATTACATAAATTCTAATCCAAATATAAAATTTCAAATCCATCTTGAAATCTGTAAACATATAAGTAGATATTTTCCAACTCTAAAATTTGATACATAACTTTAAAATAAATATATGGCTTGAATTACCTACACATCTATTACATCTATTAGGTCACTCAACTCTAATATGACTGTAAATTAAACCTTATCCTTATACAAATTAGAGACTCTGTGACACTCCACTCACGGTGGTTTAACAGATTGGTCGTTGATGACCATATAGTGAGGCATCTCCCTGCGGCTGGTGGAATCGCCGCCGCTTGCCCCTCTAATCCAGTGAATTTTGGTGCTGAGCTCTCATCTTCTCTCCCGCGTCAGTCCCCTCTCTCTTTTGCGTTGGTCTTTTGCTCTTCGAACCTACTCCCTCTCTCTCAAGGTTGCTCTTTTGCTCTTCGAACCTGCTCCCTCTCTCTCAAGGTCGCTCCTTTGTTCTTCCAGATTTGATTCTCTTCAAATCAGAAACTCTCACAAAATCCATACTTTTTGCAAACCCCAAACTGGAATCCCTACTCTTGAGGGCAGAAAACGAAGCTGGCACAGTTCCCGCACCCGTAGCCATTTTTTCAAGAACAACAACAACAATACCCTCACACTCTCACTTAGATCCTCAAGGTCGCTCAAAGTCGCTGCTCTCTCTTGCTCAAGGTCGTTGCTCCGCTCTGCGCAGCCGCTGCAGGTCGTTGCTTTCTCTCGCGCAATCATAAGCCACGGGCCTCAACCTGACACGAGCCTCCAAATCAAGGTGGAATCAAGGTTTGTCTTTCCTCTGTTTTGGCATTTTCCCCCCTTTTTCTTTTTATCTCTTACTTTGTGAATATCCAATCACTTTTATTGATTGATTTATTTAGGAATTTATTCATTGGGCTCTTTGATTAATCATCATCATTTTCATCCTCAATCTGCAGAAGCCAGAAACCCTTATTTTGGTACATATACAGGTCTTATGTTGATGATATTATTGTTGTTATGGTTGTTGTTGGCTATGGGTGTAGTGTAGATGAAACAAAGAGGAAGGTAATTTCTTAATCGTTTAAGATGAATCATAATAAAATTAATAGTGATTTTATTTTGTCTGGTTTGTTTTGATAATAATAATTGTAAAGCTATGACCTGTCAAATAATATCATGTTAGTTTTCAACCAAACCAAATCACTTATGCTAAGTGCCTAAGATATTCCGGTGATGTCAGCATAATCCGGTGATGCATCTGTAGCAACCTTGGCTTTTGAGGGTGCTGAAACTTGCTTATGAGATTTTAGGTTATTTCGGTGTTTATAAAATACATTGAATAACATAGGAATAGAAAGGTATATCTATTTAACGTAGTTTATTTAATCTAATTCACTAAGGTATATTTATCAAAATATACACTCAATGTTACACATGTTTTCAAGTAAAAAAAAAAAAAGAACTCACTAAATAAACTTATTATAGGTATATTTTTAAATTAATTATTACAAGTACCCAATATTTTTAACAAGGTGAAGAAAGATAAATTAGTTAATCACATAATTGTTTCACTTGCTGGGCTCTTTTCTTGGGCTTCACTTGTTTTGGAACAGCTGTTATGGGATCTCAAGGATGGCACTAGGGCCTGGTTGCACATCTCAGACAACTTCTATATTGAGTGGTGGTGAGTGCATCAAGGGAATAAGTAGCAGTGAGTCTTCCATGGAAGATCAAAATGGTGACACAGTTGGCAATTTGAATCAGAATATTAGGAAGCCTCCAAGGGACCATTCTGTTATGCGCCACTGCAACAGCCCCTCATGGTTGGCTGAATCGGTTAGTATAACAAAATATAGTTACCATGTTTATTATTCAAATCATCTTGGATATTGATATGTATATGCCATCAGTTGTGAAGCCATCAATGGCTGAGAGGTGATAGTAACTTTTGTGAGGAGATTAATTAATATTCTTATGATCACCTGGGAATGAGGTTTCCTTGATTATATATGTTAGGATTACATGGATTGTGGTTGTATAATTACAATCTCAATAAAGCTGATCTTTTTCAAGCCTTCCCCTCACTTTTTTTCCTAATAAATTATCTAGCAGATAAATTATCAACTGCATTGTGTCACCATGTTAATTAGCCAAATCTCTAAATGAAACTTTAAAGTAGGCACATTCATGTCAAATGGAGCCACCCTCTTCCTCCTCTTTCAAATTACATTGTTAGTCTCAATTATTGACTTGTAGCTACTCTCTTTTTTTTTTCCAGATATCTCAACTGAAAGTATGATTTGCAATTTAACATATGTGAACCATGCATGGCTTTTCTAAAATTGCATCCATTAAAGTGTAGTTTGATAGAATCTTATGATTTAGGAAAGCTTAGCACATATATGATCCTTGGTTATTGTTATCTTGGACTTGCACATATTAATTGTTGTCTTACAAAAGAGGCTTTAATCCGACTAAATATGTTCCACATTGCAAAATGACAATAAAGTTTCTAGAGGATATTGTATATGACTATAGAAGTTGCAATCTTACAGTAAATTTCCTTTGAAGTTGGTAACATGGCATTATACTCTTTAAACCTTTGAGCAAGTTCTGGTGCTTGTTGGTTCATACCATACTTTGATCTATTTGTGTCAGCCAGGGTTATTAAGACTGTGAAAGCATGAAAAGAAAACTGCAATTTTTGTTGGGTTGTTTATTTGTTCAAGTAGTGGTGATGCTTTTTTTCACCCATGTGTTATGTTATTGTCTCAAGTCTGAACTAATAATCATGAATTATTCTCTTCTGTTTAGTATTTTTTATTAAAGTGATTTTTGTATTTTGTTTTAATGATAAAGAGTGTATAAGACTTTAAAACCACTAGAATATAAAATAGATTTGATTGTTGATGCATTTCAATTAATCCCATATGTGGCCAAAAATCGGTTCAAGTGCATGTTTATACAATCTGAATTTCTATCTACTGTGATTGAGATAGTTGATTAACTGATTAAGTGACATGAAGAGGTCTATCTACTATAACTTGTTACAATAACTTGTTAAAGAGCTTACAGTTTTAAACAGTATGAGTCATGCTTTCTTTGGTTTTGGATTTCTTTAATAATTGAAAACTGCTAGTCAAATAGTGCTTGTATGTTTGGATTTTATTCTTGATTATGTAGAAGGTTTCATGCATGACTTTGTGAATTGGGAAGCATCAAAATATTTCTTGTGGCTTTTTGTATTGTCATTTTTACTAATGCAAACCCCATTTTCTTAATTTTGATGCATTTATTTCTAGAGAGCTACCGTGTTTTATATGTGTTTGTACAATATCTGAGCATTTCTTTGTTGAGTGAATTAATGCTTAAATTTCACGAAGACCATTGAGCTACAGATTGGGTTGAAGAACTATGATCCTCAGAAGGACAAGCATTTTAGTGGCTCTGTCAAGCTCCCTCACATTCCTCGCCCTAAGATGAAGATCTGCATGCTTGGTGATGCTCAGCACGTCGAAGAGGTTCATCATTACTGCATTCCTCTTCTTGTAATTTTTAGTGTTGATGATGAATTGATAATAATTTAACATGTCACTGAATTAGTATCTTCACAACTCTAGTTCTTAATTTTTCAACTGCTATGATTTTGCTAGCCTATGATATGCTGCTTGTGTATTTTTACTCGTTAATTGTATATATTGAGGTTTTGTCTTATTAAATTAATATTGATTTGTTTTATCTCGAGTGTTATATAAGTTTTTGTGATTTACATGGTCTTGATGTCATGTATTAACCACGGGCAGAAAAAATTGGGCTGGACTACATGGATGTGGAAGTGCTGAAAAAGCTTAACAAGAACAAGAAACTTGTGAAGAAGCTTGCTAAGAAGTACCATGCGTTTCTGGCTTCTGAAGCTGTCATCAAGTAAATTCCTCGCCTTTTGTGACCTGTTTGAATAAGGCAGGCGAGTAGCTTCACTTGTTTAATATTTGTTATCTTTATTGTTCTTATGACCACTGTGTAGCTTAAAAAGTGTTTTCTGCTTTTGTTATGATTGGTCCCTGTTTTGTCCTTTATATTTGTCAGAAATGTGGTTGTTCTGATTGCATCATTGCCTTCTTTTCTATTATGTGCATTGAGATTTAGAAAGAATTTCTTGATCAACCATCTGAGCATTGTGATCTCTAAAGTATTTTGTCAAGAATGAAGTCAGCAGTGCTGTATTCCTTTTTTATATATATATATATATATATATATATATAAGGACTGCTCAAGTTTTGAATAATTCTTCTTGTTCAGCTTGTTGGGCTTAATCACATCTAATGTTTCTAATTGGCCAATGGACTTGTCCAATTTTGTTGCCATTGAATTTTTTAGAAATGTTGAATGTTAAAAAGGCTGTAATGTTGGCCCTCCACTTCTCTCCTCTCCACTCTATTTGGGTTCAATTTGATGATTGAAAATTTGTGTGAGAAGAAAGTCGAAATTTTCTTTACACCATAGCTTATCATGCAGAGTTAAAACAACGCTGCGTATTTCAATTAATCCCATATGTGGCCAAAATTGGTTCAAGTATGCAATCTGAGTTTCTATGTGCTGTGATTGAGATAGTAGATTAAAAAGGTCTATCTACTATAACTTGTTATAGTGACATAATAACAAGCAATTAAGAACAAGTTCTCTCTCCCAAAAGACTAAAGTGAGACACTATCCTTATGAATTACTTGTCTGTATATAGAGTGCTTTGGAAAAGTTTGGAAAAGTTTGTGTCTTTCTCCTCCTCTTATTTGTAATATTCCACAATTAAGAAGCAACTTATCTTTCTTATTTTTTCTTTTAGTCATTTTACTTGTTCTTTCTAGCTAGTTCTTTCAGTTTCTCATTCTACAAAATTTTGTTGTGTTATTTTTTCCTCAATTTCAGGTTGAAGACTTAGAATCACCAACGCCAGCAAGACCCTCTCTTCTGCTAGCCATGACCTAACAAATGGGGGGTCATCCAACAATTAGCATATTCATGATTGTCTATGTTTGTCAATCTTAGAATTATGGAACTTCACTTTCTATGATTTTGCAAGATTATAAATACTTGTTTGTTTTGTTTTATGATTTTGTAAGAAGTTCAAATGTTTGAGGCATGTAAGACATTATGATACATTATCTATTATGAGACACTTTCTTTAATAAGTAATGAGTAATTGTAATTTTAATATTTGCTTTATGTTTGAATTTTGTGGATGTTTGAAAGTATATGTAATAGAAAGTTATTGTGATTAGATCTGAGAAAAAATATAAAATATGAATGGCAAAAAATTTTATAATGTCTTTAGCGGCGGTTATAAACAAAAATATTAATCACCATATTTTGAGGTGGTTTGAGACCGCCGTTAAAATTCTCAAGTGATATAAGGCTTATTTAACAAGTGCTGCAACTTTTTGTCTTTTTTGCTTGACATTTTGCAGCGGTTTAAGACCGCCACAATGTTTTGAATTTCCTTTTTTTAACTAGCAATTCGTGGTGGTTAGGCACTAGTTCCTTTTGTGGCAGTTATTCCAGCGGTTGGTTAAATCGTCGCAATATACCTTGGCGACGATTGATATGGTAGCGGTTTGAGAAGTGCAGTGGGTGGCATTTAGTGGTGGTTTGAACCGTCGCTATTGGTAAAAAACTGATGCTAAACTAATTTTTCCTGGTAGTGTTATTCTAAAGTAAAACTCACCATTATGAAGAGTTGTATCTACCAAATTGGCTGAACCTGAACCTCTACCTGATTATGAGAGGAAGGGAGGGTGAGTCAACAGGAGTTAGTAGCTCTCACCCATCACCCACATGGATAGCCAAGGAATATAGAATATGTATTATACATGCAGTAATCGTAAACCATTTGATATTTATATGCTTAACTATATGGAAAAGACATCTTTGCATTTATAAGTTTATAGAAAGGCTTTAATGAGAACTCATTTTCCATACATATATATAACAGCTCTTAAACCAAATATTCTCTAAAAAGCATAAAAAATCTCTAAAAATATAAATAATAGTACTCTAATAGAAAAATATGAATCTCTAGTTATGCATTGCATAACAATACAATCTCTAGCTATGCATGTCAACCATGACATAGCAAATTTTGATCTTTAGGATACCTAAGGATTCGAATTGGACAACTAACTAGGTTTCATCTCTCGTTCTGAGATTGCCCCCAAGGACAACTTGGTACCAAAGTTAATGATTGTTTTTCCCGTTGTTAACTCATTGTTTGTCTCTATAGCTACCGTTAGTCTCCAAATAATAAATTAATCATTTCTCTAAAACTATGTTACGGCTATTATTTGAGTTTAAAACTCTATCATATATAAATATTCTACTCTTGAAATTACAAAATCTCTAATATATATAAAATCATTTAAATATGAAAACTCTTGAAACTTTGAAAGCTTTGACTCATATAACTCTAACAACTTAATTTAGCATAACTTAAAATCATGTCCAAGGGATCACCTACTTGCAGGCATTCCGATTTTAAGCCCACATAATATGTATTTGGAAGTTGCTACGAATCATCCTGAATTCCATACTTCTAAGTATCATAAAAACTGAATTTCTAAAATCTCATTTCTTAAGCTAACATCTTTTCATAACTTAATAATTCTAATAACATACTTTGAAATGGAAAGGATCATAATCATAAAGCTTTGACATTATAATAATATCCATACTAAGTCATACTACTCTACATAATTTTTATAATAATTCAACTTAACATTCTGAAAGCTTTCTGAAATCCAAAGTTTGGAGTATATATAATAATGTTATAACTCTTAAAGGCATAATTGATAAATAGTAACTTGCTAAATAATACATTCTTCTAACAATCGTTTCATTAGCATGTATTCTATAACACACAACATGTCAATCATGGTCCCATGATTTTCTAAATTTCATTTTCATGCTATATTCAAAATCATAATCTTTGGCTAGCTTGCCATAACTTGCAAAATCATATATATAACCGTACTTTCATCTCTAAGTTCATATTTAACAATCATCATGCATAAAACATAATTATAATGATGAAACTAAGGTTATGAGTTTGAACCCATTCACCGTTTGAAGTGAGTATGTAGGCACCACCAACTTGACTTTGAGAGCTTGGAATAACACCAACCACTGCTATAGTGTAACAAAGACTCATGATCAAACTTTAATAACTTCTAGATAACTCTAAAACAACTCTAACAACATTAGGGAGCACCCTCACTTGACAACATTAGGAGAAAACAATAATCCAAATCATAGGATATGAAAGGAAGGAGACAAAGGAAGTATAAACTAACAACCAAACTCACCTTAAAGCTTGGAGGAGGTGGATTTGATGGAGGATGAGAGTGGAGGGACTGGAGAGGGGTTTAGGAAGCAAAGGTTTTAGAATGAGAGTGAAAAATTTCGAGTTTGAGGTATAAAAATGGGTGGAGGGGTTCATTAAGTGAAATGACGTTGTTTGACACCGTTTCTATTCCATTAACACCGTTATAGTGGTCATAGTCCATGACCGCTATAGGTCAAGCCTTGGAGACCTCAGAGCTTATCACTTACGACTACTATAGTGGTCCTCAAACCAAAAATTGTGCTGTCTCACTCACTATGATCGATATAGCGATCCTATAGCTATAGCTATGGAGTTCAGCTTAGCATTCTTCCTCGTATTGGCATCTAGGTTGTCTCAATACTCACTTATTTTTAAGTTAATGTCCTCATTTATTTTAATTTGTATTAACTTTAAAACATAAAATGTAAATAAGGAAATACCCCTATTTGGATTTAATTAAAATATAAAAAAATTAAAATCCCAACCAATCAAAAACCAAATTTTGGGTTTTAGTTCAATCTGAGAATCTTCAAAATTTTCTAAACTTGAGGGTTAAAAATGAAACTTTTAAAGATCTTATAAAATTCATTAAAAATCACTCATTAACTTATTTTCCCTTTGGGAACAATTACGGGATTTTTGATCCAAGAAAGTGGCTCTATCATATAGCCCTTCAAGGAGGTATAGGATTCCAAATTTAAGACCTGGCAACATGGGTGGGCCATGGATCCTTAGGTTGTACAAAAAGAAAATCTCTGACACGTGTATTCTGTATCACAGGTTTGGTATTTATTTATTCTTTGAAGTAAAGCAAATTACACTCCTTCCTTTGAGAAATGTCCTTATTACACATGACCCTCCCTTTTACTCTGTCCTTATTATACATGACCCTCATAGTGTAAAATAACACAATTTTAATAAATGAACCCCAAACCCCATTTATAAGCCCCATTTTGGGCTCCCTATTCTAGAAACCAAAACTCCATTTCCAAACCCTCCTTCCACTTTCTTCCTCTCAATCCCACTCTAATCTTCCTCCTCCAAGCTTAAAAGTATGTTTTGTTGCTGGATTATGTCAACTTCTTCTCCATTCTTTCATGTTCTTGGTTGGACATTGTTATGTCTCTCATTGTTGTGATGTGGGGGTACTCTTTTAATATTGTCAGAGTTAGATTAGAGTTATCTAGAGATTATTAGAGACTAATCTTGAGTTTTGTGGTTGTTATAATAGATATTGGTGCCATCTCCATTCCTCAAACTCCCATAGTGTGCCCTTCAGAAAGTGGATTTGATTCTATGACCTTATTTTGGTCATTATATAATTATCTTCTAGCATTATGAAATGTTCATAGGGTTTGCACTTGAGCTTTAACATGATACAAGTTTATATGTGTTTTTACAAGAATTAGAAAGTGTATTTGAAAGCTCTCAAGAAATCGTTGCTAAGAAATGCATGGGACAATATTTGAACTATGATTTATTTAAATGATTCAATTCATGATTTTGAGTTCTTTATGAAAATGAGAATTAGTTATGATTGATGAAATGAATTGTAAAGCTTTATGTTTATTCACGAGAAATCTGAAATGTTGAACTTAGAATCATAGAACTCTCATTTTATGACTTTAGGATGGTTTTAGAATGGGAAATTGCTAAGAGAAATAGAGTTGTAAGTTAACGATAGTTAAACGTTAACCTTGATATATTGAGGCTTGCAAGGGGAAATTATCCACATGTTAGATCAGTCCGCAAATGATGTGGTTCGTAATGGAAATTTAATATCTCAGCTAAGTGCTTTTGTTTGTGAGGATTGAGCACCACCTCACAGTTAATGGATAATCTATTTCTTTGTATTTTTTTGGGAAGTAAAGATAGTTTTACATTTTCAACAAACTTGTGATTCCATAATTATTATGTATTATAAATGAAATGACTTATGAATATTGCATTACTATTATGTATCTTTCTTCTTGTCCTATGTATGGTTTTGGTGAGGATCCACTCACGAGTTTTAAGATAAAACTCACCCTTCTTCCCTTTCCTTCTCACAGATATAGCAGTGGCATTAGATCCTTACCTCCTCCTCCCTAGTTGTACATTTCTAGATTGAGTGAGCTTCACATTGCCATGATGTACTTGTCATTTTGTAGAGTGCTCCAGTGGGTGCCGTTGGGTCCTATCATGCATTACTTTCATAGTTTGTATACCATGAATCTTTTGTCTTTAAAATGATATAGTTTCCATGGTTGTTTTGTATAGCGAGCAACTCATCATACTTTGTATTACTGTTACAATTATAACTTGAATATGAGAAAGGGATATTTTATGATTATCATATTTTAAGTATGCAAATCTTTTTTATGAATGGAAATGGATTTTATAAATAAAATATACATATAGTATGACTTACCAATCACAAGGCTTACGTGGACGATTCCTCACATGCCGATCATGTTTCCAAGTTGGGTCGTGACAAAATGTACTACACTTTAACCCATTTTTATATTTGTCATTAAATGTTCATTTTTCTTATAACTAGTGTTTTTACCATGCGATGCATGAGGTTATGAAATTAACAGTAATATGTATAATATGCATAATTTTTTTTTATCAAAAAAATATGCATAAAGTTTTAATTGTACAAGATAAATGTAAGTTTATGTTATATTATTACAGGATATATCTTATACAAAAATGCTTAGCTTAAGGTGAAATAATACTTAAAAAAAGTATAATTGTAAAACTATTGTTGATATAATAAATGACATTAAAAAAATTGTATAAATCAATTTCATTTATCAATTCATTTTTGAAAGTCTAATCCATTTTATAACAAATATTATATTTTTAAAATTTTAAAGTGATTATAAATCGAACAAATGAAAGAAAAAATTGATTCATTTCTCATGTCCCTCTAATTTGTTCAAAAATAAATTATGCTAGATATCCTTCTTATCCATTTCTTTTTTCCACATCATTCAACCTCTTAAAAATAATTAACCAAATTAAATCTAAATATTAAAATACATAAATTATAATACCTAAAGTCCACTTGTTAAAGTGGAATTAAATAATTAAAATAAAATATTCATGTGTTTCTCATCCATTATAAGTTCTTAATTATCCTAGGGTATTTTTATCGGCGAAAAAGTTGGATAGAAATTTTCATGAAGTAATTTTATATATGGAGTTTATCCTTGATATTTATTTATGAACTCTTACATAGAATTTCATTTTAATTTCTTCCTTATGTTACTCATTTTATAAGACATTTTTCACACTTTCAAAATACATTATTTTTCCATCAAAATTATTTTGAAAATAAAATAAATAAATATTTACATTTTAATTTAAATTTATAGTTTAATTATATAATATTTATTAATTTATTTAATGCTAAACATAGACATGGACAAATTTTAATTTCAATTATATTGACATTAAATTAAATCAAGTAAAAAAACAAATAAATATTTTCAAATAAACTATTCAAGGATTTAAATAGTCAACTTTTTTATATTTTTATTACATGAGTTCAAAATACATAATAAAATATAAAATAGATATAACCAAACAAAATGAACAACATTTTGAAACGAACAGTGACTATGAGTGTTATGGTGATATTTTATCTATTTGAAAACATTCTTTGTTATCTAGCCTATTTAGCACTTTCTTTTTAAGCAATTTGTGTTCTTTCTATTATCCAACAATTAATGGTGGAAGAAGAAGGAAATGTGAAAAATGAAGAGACATGGTCAAGTAGGAACAACCTAAAAGTAAATAATGTATTTTGAATTTCAAAGTTTGGATAAGTGAAAATAAATAAAAAACATTCAAATCATTTTAAATTAGTTAAATTATACTCATCTCCTTTGAATTTGTTGAAATGCAACAGACACTTATTCTATTTATCTACCTGACATTTACCTCCCTTGATTTAAATAAAAACAAATGAAACTAAATCAATGTTAATGGAGAAAGTAAAATTACTTTTATACCCTTTACTAATTTATCAACCCCAAACCCTACAAATCCACTTGACTCCTCTCCTCTATTACCTTTGCAGCCACACAGCCACCCACCCACCTGCCAAAGGCATGAGTGACAGTGTAATCCCACCTTCTAACTCCATTGTCGTGCACCTTTCCATTCATCCTCCTTGTATCCCACCTTCAACAACCATTTTTCAATTGGGAAAGAAACCACAAAAGGGAAAGAAACCGTTCAACCACCTCACGCAGGTTCTTCTACATCTATAACTTCTTATAGCAACCGTTCACCCTTCCGCTCATCGGTCACCGTTCACCATTGCTTTCTTCATTGCAAACATAACCCCTTTGATCGCGAAGAAATTACAAAAGGGGAAAATTCAAACTGAGAATGACGGATTGTAAGTTCTTTGAGATTGGATTGCATAACTTCTTAGATCGGTAAGTTCATAGTTTAAAACTCGGACCAATGATCGACTCTTTAAGGTACCTGTTAGTCACTTGGTTCAACCCGGTCATGGTTAAAGGGTTGAACCAAATTTATACAAAAAATATGTAAAAATATATAAAAATTTAAATTAAATATAATAAAATGATAACTAATTAATCAGTTGATACCCTTTAAAGGATCGAAATACAAAAACATAAATAAATAACATAAATTCCTAAATATTGTTCACACTTCACAATTATGAATCACAATTGACAAGTTTAAAACATAATTACACAAGCAAACACACAAAGTTTTACATCATAAACTCACAATTCATGACAATGTAAATAAAGTTATTGTATTTTTTTATATATGTCATATTAGAATTTTTTTAAAGGTTTAAGAAAAAACATTATTTAATTAAAAAAAAAAAAAAGCAAAAGGGAAAAAAGCAAAAAAAAAAAAAAAAAATTTAACCCAAGTCCTTTGCTTTATCCGCAGAGTCTACGGTTTTGATCCAAATCCGGCCAGTCGAACGGAATTACTCTTTTGATGGGGAATCATAGGGCAGTGGCTCGGACCGGTTTCATGGGACCCGTTTACCTTTTTGCCGAATCCCTCCTCTAGGATTTTAAAACAATGGGTAAGTTCCTCCACTTTTCACTCTTGCTTGAAGCCATTATGATTCTAGCTAGCAAACTATGGATTAAAATTTTGTGTGGCATTTTAACAAACACTATGTGTGCAAGATCTTTTCTCAAGAGAAAACTAGTTTAATTAACCCCAAAAGAGAAAAAAAATCAGAAAGAGGGAAGAAAGAGAGTAGTAAGACATTTTTCTAATGTATTTCAATAAATTGTGCAAGATCTATTTGTCAACAAATAAAGAGTTTAATTTAAAAAAAAAGAGGAAAAAGGATGAAGAGAACCACTTTGCTCCTCTCCTGTCTCCTTTTCAACTTGGTTCCTTCTTTTTCAATGATCCTTCAACAAGTAGCAAGAGATATGTTAGTTAGAGGTTCATTGAAAAAAAAGAAAAACCTAGAGGAAGAGGGACGAAGAGACGAACAAGATGCAATAGGGAGGAAGAGGGACGAAAAGACAAACGAAGAGGAGGAGCAGTGTTTTGAATATGGAAGGAGGATGTTTCAAGTCATAGAACGTGCAAATTAGGAGGGGAGGATGATATTTTCATTATTTAGTAAAAGAACGACATTATGGTCTTTTTAAAATTATAATGGTTTTCAATATTTACATCGATGTCATTAAAAGACATGACCTATTCAACAGGAATTAACCCACTGTTACCAAAGGAGGTTTGTCGCAACCGTGACGGACGGCAAGAAATAATTTTGTTAAAATTGGAAGTCGCCACCAAGTTTATTTAAATTTGGGAAAACATGGAAAAACCCATTTATTTTAAAAGAAATGATCTTTGAAACCATTTTAGTTAAAGAGTCGGTTATGCATAGGGAAGGGTAATTTAATCTACGCACCTAATACACCCGTCCTTTGACGGTACCTCTTTTTAATTGTGCAAATTAATTAATAACCTTTTTAAAAAATATATAATAAACAAATAGATAATAAAAAGAAAAAGTACATTTAAGTTAAACCAAACAATTTAGGAAAAATTAATTTTTGGCTTGACAAGGGTTACTTGCTCTACGTATCATCTGGTGCAATGAGAAACTTAAAGTCACGTAGTTTTCTATAAAAAATGATTTCTAGTTGATGGATTTTATTATTGAAACAAGAATTTTAGAATGTCAAGTTTTCATAAATAGAACATTCCGTAATATATAATTGACAAATTGTCACAATCAGTTTGACACAATTTATCCATTAACTAAAATTTTAATAAAAATAAATACTCAACTATTTATTTTAAACCCAAAATAAGCAAAATCTTTTTTTAGATCCAAAATCAAGAACCTCAACAAATAAACCTAGAAAATAAAATAAAATAAACACTAACCAAACAAACAAACTAAAATTTAATCCCACTTTTTATTTTAAATCCAAAATAACCCAAAATCCAAGCAAACAAACCCTAAAACTAAGATAAAATACTAACTAAACAAACAAAATTAAAATTTAATCTCACTAAAATAAAACAACACTAACCAATAAATAAATAAGTAAATCCTCATTTACTAACCTAATTCTACCCCCAACACACACACACGCGCACACACACGCACGTATCCCTCTCTCTCACCAACATACGCATACAAGCACGCTCTCTCTTTTACACACGCACTCATACACACGAACCACCCATAAACAAAACCAAACACACGCATACAACTGACAGAGGAAACGCACACATTCACACTATCACACACTAATACACAAAGAAAGAAAGGCAAGAACGAGAGGCTGAGAGGAAAGGGAGGTGAGCCTGTGCGGCCCGGAGAGAGGGGGCTATGAGTTCGAACGCGCGATGGATACGACAGGCCTTAAGGAGATGCATAGTGCATGCAGCTAAGGGGAAGGGATCTCAGCTGGGCTTCAAGACAGAAGGGAAGGGAGGTTACGGTGATAGGTCACTGGTCTGAGAAATCGTGGTGGAGGAAGGCGGCTTAAGGGGTGGGGGGTCCGGCGGTACATGGCCGAGGAGGGCGGATCTAAAAGGGTGAATGGTTTCGCCCGATTTGCATGGCCGTGCTATGCGGCCATGGAGGGAGATGACCGGGGTCAAATCTTGGTGGCTGAGAGGAGGAAAGAAGAAACCAGCCATCACATGGGGCGGTGATTGTAGCGGTAGCATGCGATTCATGAGGTGATGCGATGATGATGCAGCGGTGAGGAGTGGATCGTGATGGGGAATGAGAGCCAAGACAGCGAGGATGGTGGAGGCCGCGATACGGCTTATGGAGGGTGACCGCCTCTCTCCTCTTTTACCCTTTTCATTTTCTTGGTTTTTCCTTTTTGATTTTTTTTTTTGCTATTGATTGTGTTTGATGTTGAGATGTGGTTTGAATTGTTTTGGATTTATGATTTGGGATTGTTTGTTGTTTTGGCTATGATGAGAGGAATGGGATTGACTATTGGTGATGATGGTGATGACTAAGTTGTTGTGGCTTAGTTGAGGGGAGAAGTTTTTTTTTTTTTGAATAGTGATGGGGAGTTGAGGATGGTTTTGCTACTGGTGATATTGTTGTTGCACTTTGTGTTTGATGCTTAAATGATCTATTGTGTGGTAGGTGTATGATTGATGATCTAATGGATGAAGAAAGTGAAAGTCAAATAAAGAGCCAAGAACAAGATACCACGGATAGTCCTTTCTTCTTTGTTTTAGACAAACTTTTAGCTTCTGTATCTCTCCAACTCTTCACGAATTTGCAAATGAGACAAATTTTTTAGAACATGAAGATAGTGATAGGGAATGAATTCTATTTCGGTCTCATTGGTGCTGAGTCCTCTTATTTATAGTAAACTTGTTCTTGCAATCAAAATTCATGCCGTCCTTGGTTCAAGTTAGGATAATATCAGCTTGTCTCCACTTATCGTTGAACCTCACCTCCGCATTACAACAAGTATGGTCATGTTTTTTCAATTTTATCCTTTAGATCACTCCATTGGGTGGCAGAGAAAACATTCCATTGGGTAAGAGGCAATAGATCTCCTAACGTTGCCACTAGTTTTTGTTCTTTTAAAGTTTTTTATTTTATTTTTATTTTTATTTTTATTTTTTTTGGGAGAAGTTAAAAGAGATAACATGGGCTTGAAACAAACATACGGAAGCAAAATAACTGGGTTTGTAATTAGAAATGCGATTGGACTAGGGTTGAAAGGGAATGGACAAAACACAAACAAGCTACAAAAAAAGAGGGAAAAAATGAATTGAATTCTTTTTTTCTATTTTTGTTTTAATTTTTTGGAGATAAATAAAAAAAACAACCAGAGAACTTCGATATTTTTTATCACATTTTTCCCAAAAGAAATGAATGAAGAAACTATACATCAAATAACGTAAAATATGACCGAACAAATCGAGTGTTCACAAGGTTAGTGTTGGCTTTTACAAACCTCAGGACCTATGCGGTAAAGCTTAAAAATAGAGGGTGTTTGTTACATTTCAGCAAATCTTAGGGGAGGTAAATGTAATTTATCCTTTTAAATTTGATTGAAACTCATATATTATGAATTAAGAAATTAATTGTATATATTTATATCATTTCTCCATCCATTGTGGTGGATGTCAAATGAATATGCATTGATTTACAAAATATTTTAAAATTTAACTTTTATAAGTCATTATTAGCATAAATAAAGTTAAAAAATTATCATAAAATGACACATGAAATATAATTTAATATTTGAGCTTCCTACACGTTATATAAATAGGAACCTTAAACATATGCAACGTTGAGAAGCTCCAATCATAGGTGACACTCTTTATGCCTTTATTTGAAGTCACAGGAAAAGTTGTATATTACTCATAAAAATCATCATCTTTGAAACATTGAATAAAAATATATACGTAAATTTATAATTAAAACTCTCATATTTCCATTTTTCTATTTAATTAGAATATATTTTTCAGGATTTTCCATGTTTCTTCAATTATTTTTTTAATTGATCTTGCTAGGCATTAGAGGCCATTTTTCTTTGCTTTGTAGTTTCTCTATTTTGGGTTGTTAGCCCCGCTAATTATAAAAAGAAAGGATATATATTCCCATGAAAAATGAAAGAAAATATATATCAATTCTAGATAATATAAATTTTTTAACTCTTGATTATAGCAAAGGATTTAACACCTTTGAGATTACATCCTTTGAAAACCAATACACCCACTTGCTTTCTTTCTTTTTTCTTCTCTATAATTGGTAAGAACTACAAACAAAAAAATAAAATAAAATTACATTTTCAGTTTTGTGACATTGCATCAGTAAAACATAACTGTTTAACTTGCAGAATGAATAGAAGATTATAGTATATAGCTTGCTATATAGGCAGCAATGCTTATTCTACCTCCCACAACTTATTCCTCCGCAATGGGCTACATATTCTCTGTAAACTATATCAACTAATGAAAGAAAATCAAAATCAATAATGTAAGTGAAAAAAAAATTAAAGAGGGGAAGAAAGAGGGAAATAGAGAAGCTAAAAAATGAAAAAGGACAAGACAAAGTGATAGTTTTTTCCTTTTAGGATAATGGATACAAAGAAAAAAAAAAGTTTATCCATCACCCTTGTCTAATCTTTTCTTCGTGATTGATCACCGTTCCCTCCAATAGGCTATAAATATTCTACTAGTTAATCCTTAGTTATTACCATCGGCACTACAAAGAAGAATCCTCTTTTGCTCATCATTCTCACCAACATGCCAAACATAAGGTAATGGATGAAAAAATCAAAATAGCATGAGAAAAAAGAAGAATTTGTAAAAAAAGAAAAAGAAAAATAGCATCAAAGCATGGATGAAAAACTTTTTTATTAGTAGTATAATTATTTGCTTATGGGACTGAAATATCTTTTTATTAACATTTATGCATACTGAATTTTTTAACAAAATGAAAAATATATGATAAAAAGTCAAATTATGTGGCTGATAAAGACATAGATATATTGATATATATATATATATATATATATATGACTTTGTTAAAAAATTATTTATCATTATATTAAGAGAAGAATTATTAACAATAGCAATAATGTGATGATTATTTTAAAAGCCAAAATATTTATTTTTTCAACTTTTTGCAATATTTTTAGACTAAAAATTTGTAACAATTATATACATGTTAATAAATTTTTATATCAATTTATTGAAAAATAAAATGTCAATTATATATTTGAAAGAGTTATTAGATAAGGATTAAACAATCTCAACAAATATAGTATTTAAAATAATAAAAGAAACTTTATTTAAAAAATCATGCTTTTAGGGTATGTTTGGATTGGGGAATGGGGTGAAGTGGGATGGAATAGAGTGGAATCATAATAAGCTTTGTCATTTGGATATGACAAATTTGGATGGAATATGATAGAAAGGAAATGGATGGAATCCATTTCATCCAATACAATTATCTCTCTATATTTTTCTTTTCTCCCAAGTTGGGTATGTAATGGAATGTATGTCACCCATTTTTTTTATAAAATTATTACTTTAATCTCTATTATTAATATTACTCTGTTTTGACTCAAGGGTATTATAGAAATTAAAAACTTATAATTATAACAATTCCATTTCATTCTTGACATATCTAAATAATGGGATTAAATATTTCTCATCAATTAGTAAAATATCTGAACAATGCAATAAAATAATAATATCACTTCACTTTGAAAGGTATTAGAAATTGATACAAGAGAGAACAATAGCTCTTGAAAGGAAGAGAGATATTGAGAGTAAGGAAAAGAGATTGCTTGAATGCCTAATACTTGATTGATTTCTTAGTGAAGGTACAAAGAGTTTCATATTGGTTTTGCAAGAGTTTGCTATCATATCAAATTCTGTTAGAGATACAAAAACTAATCTATAACTACTCTAATAGACTAATAGTTTAATTGATTTGAACTTTAAGATATATTCCCTACATCATCCCTTCAGAGATGAAGTAACTCTAATTTTGGACCTAAACTTATGAAATAATGCTGGAGAAGAAGCTTGGTGAGGATGTCAACCACTTGGTCTTTAGAGGGGATATGAGATACAAACACTTTCTTTTGTACAACTAAGCCTATGACAAAATATAAATCAAGCTCAAAATGCTTGGTCCTTGTGTGAAGGATAAGGTTAGTAGTTAAGATGACTATGCTAAGGTTGTCACAATATACGAAGGAGGTTGATCACAAGTAAATGTGTAGCTTAGACAAAAGAGATTGTATCCATTGTAATTCAGCCAAAGCAACAACCATACTTCTGAATTCGCTTTAGTACTTGATCTAGAAACCACATGCTACTTCTTATTGAGATAGGAAATTCAGTTAGTGCCTAGAAAAATGCAGAAACCCGAGATGGACTTTCTATCATTGACATTAGAAGCCCAGTGAGAATCACAAAAAGTAAGGAGTCTATGGGTGAACCCTTGTGTAGTAGTAATCCTTGAGTGATGTAGCCAGGAGGTATCTGAATTATTTTGTAGCCTTTCGATGTTCTTCTAATGGAGCATGCATGAATTGACTGATTTTATTTATTTCAAAACATATATCTAGCTTAGTAAGAGTGGCATATTGAAGATCCCTTACTATGGATCTGGAAGAGGTAGGATAGAGAAAGGTGAACCATCAATTGCAAGTAGTTTTAAGCTACTAACCATAGGAGTGTTCATAGGCTTTGCACCCTTCATTCCAGCTTTCTTTAGAAGATCAACAATATATTTTCTTTGATTTAACAACATATCACCCTGAGGAGTATAGGAAGCTTCAATGCTTAGGAAATAGCTCATTTCGCCATGGTCCTTTAATGCAAATATGTTGTTTAACTGAGTGATAAGAGTTGAGATTTCTTGAGGATTATCACCAATTGCAAGGATATCGTGTACATAGACCAAGACATATGTAGTTAAAGTAGGAGTGAACCGTTTGAAGAGAAAGTTGTCATATTTGGAATTGTTGAAACCAAATGATTAAATTGTTGTACTTAGCTTGAGAAATCAAGATCTTGGTTCTTGCTTCAAACCATAGAGAGCTTTAGTAAGCTTGCAAACAAGAGGTGAATTAGGAATTGAAAACCCTTCTAGCTATTGCATAAAGACATCTTCATGAAGCTTACCATTTAAAAATGCATTGTTGAAATCAAATTGTCTGATTTTTACCCTCTAGGCTATGCAACTAAGAATGATCTTGATGGTAGCTGCTTCACAATAGGACTTGAAATTTGATCATAGTCTTTGCTCTCTTTCTATGAAAACCTTTGGCAACTAACCTTGTCTTATACTTCTGAATGGAGCCATCTAAGTGCCTCTTGATAAGATCCATTTGTAGCCTATTGGTTTAATAGTAGAAGAAGCAGGAACCAATTTCCAAGTGTTATTTCTCATGAGCATATCATACTCCTCTTGCATGGCCTTTCTTCAATGCAAGAAACTGAGAGCTTGTTTTATAGTTTGAGGTTCAGGATTTTCCCAAATCAGGGGATGGTGATGGAGTACCAGCATAGAATTTTGGTTTAAAGATTCCTTATTTGGCTCTTGGTTGCACCTCGTGATCATTGAAGGTTTTGAGACCCTTGTGTTTATGAACCTTCACAGGAGGACAAGTTCTGAATCTTTGCACCTTGACTTGTTGATGGCTCTAAAATCTCATCTCTAGACTAGGGTTAGTGGAATGAACGGCGAGGCAAGTACAAGAATTGGTTCAAGTAGGAGGTTTAGAACAATTGGTAAAAGTGGTGCTATTAGGTTTAGGATTAAGATTATGAGATATAGTAAGGATATGTGAGAGAACTGGTATGACAGGTATGGTGTGCAATGTAGATGATTTATGCTCAAGTTTAGTGAAGAAAAACTTCAACATAGGGCAAAAGTTTCATCAAATATAACATTCCTGGATAGGACTTTACTATTGGAGAAGAGACATTTATATCCTTTGTGATTAGTGGCATAACCTATAAACACACATTTGTGGGATTTATAGTCAAATTTATGAGAGTTGTAAGGTCTTAGATGAGGGTAACAAGTACAACCAAAGGTTTTGAGGAATGAAAGTTCTGTTATACCCATGAATTATTTGAAAGGGTGACAGGTTGTTGGTGTTGGGTGAGGGAAGTCTATTGATTAGATAGGTGGATGATAAATGCCTTATCCTAATAGGCTAGAGGTAGGGATGCTATAACTAAGAGAGAGAGTCCTATTTTCGTTAAATGCTTGTGTTTCCTCTTAGCACGACCATTTTGCTGATGTGAGTAGGGACAAGATAGTTTATGAGTTATACCATTTGAGGAGAAACCTTTAAAGGCATTGGACAAATATTCCATACCATTATTAGTTTGCAAGGACTTTATTTTATGTTCTGTAACAAGTTCTATCATGGCTTTTTTTTGAGAAAAGGTCTAAAAAATTTGAGACTTACTCTCCAACAAATAAAGACATGTATATCTTGAATATGCATTAATGAAAGAAACATAGAACCTAAAGCCAGATTTAGAAACAATAGGGATTGGTCCCCACACATCATAATGGACCAATTCTAAAGGAGAGTTATATGAGTGAGTTGAAGAAAGATAAGGTAATTGGTGAAGTTTTCCCATAGAAAAATTCACAAGTAAATGAATTTGAATAAGGAATTTTATTGCATTTATTTAAAGGTACATTACATTCTTTTAGTATGTGAGATACAATCTTTACAAAGGGATGGCCTATTCTTTTGTCACATAATAAGAAACTATCTGAAAATAAAGTGTATTACATGTACGTTTAGAGAGAAATATAATTAAAACTAGGAGTATGTAAAGTTGGTGCTGATATTTTGGTAGGAATTTTAATACGATCAAATCGCTTTCTAAGACTTCCTTGAAGCAATGTCTCCTTGGAGACTGTGATTTCACAAAACAATCATGAGGATGGAATTCAAACAGACATGATTATCTCTAGCGAACTTGGATACACTAATTAGATTTTTGGTAATGTTAGGGACATGTAAAAGATTTGAAAACATAAAAGCTTACGAGATAATTTGGACTTAAGAATAGAGTTACCAATGTGCTTTATCTCTATACCTTGCCGTTACCTATTTGAACTTGGTCAATTCTATCAAACTTTGTGTGTTAAGAGATTCCTTTAATTAAAGGTGAGAGTGGCTAGCACTTGAGTCAATACCAGGTGTGCCAAGTGAAGCCAGTGTTGCCAAATAAGCCCAAGGTTGATGAAATGAGGCAAGGGGAGGATGAGGGAGTTGCGCGGTGAGGTAGAACGCATAGGGTTTTGGAAATTTTGGTCAAATCTATGAAAACATTGCCAAACTATATGCCATACTTTGCCACAGGAGTTGGCATCTTAGCTTACTATTAGAGGTCCAATTTGACCTTCCTCATCTCGAAAATCTACTACTTCTTCCTTTCGATTAAAAACCCCTTTACCATTGTAACCACCTTAATAGTGATTACCACTATTTCTTGAATCACTCTTGGAATCATTGAGTGATGTTTGAGCCATATGAGCCTAAACCTAACCCAAATTCAAGTCTATTAAATCGTTAAGCATTCTCTTGAGCCATTAGGAGTGCTTCTAATTCATCAATTAAAAGCGCTAGTCCTTGACATCACATTTGTCACATTTGTGATGAATGGTCTATACTCTTCACTTAGGCCATCTAGGATAGCTTTTATATGCTCATCAATAGTAATAGGAACACCTATTGTAGCTAAAGAATCAACCAATTTTTTTAAAATTTTTTTAGCAAGTATTAAGAAGCTATGTTACCTTACTTTCTCATGGCTTTCAGTTGCACTTTCAGTGCTTGACCTTTGATCGAGTCTTGGATGCAAAGTAGATTTCAATCTTCTTCCAAACTTGGTGTGCAAAATCCCAACCAAGCTACAAAATGTTGCATCCATTAAAGCTAGGAGCCATGTGACCAAATGGTGATCTTGATTTTCCCAAGTTTGAGTAATTTTGTGATACAATGCATTGAACTTGATCTTCTTGTAAGGAAAATCTTGCGAACTTTATCTTCTGACAAGTGATCAACCAGCTTATGCACTTTAATTGCAAATAGAGCTTGGTGCTTCCATGTGAGAAAATTCTCCTCATCTAGTTTGAAGGATACGGGGTTGTAAAAGGTTTTTACGCAAAACCTATTGCTGAAGCTTGTGTTGGTGCAATTTTTAGAGTGAGGATATCTCATAGGCCATGTATCTTGTTCAGCTCTATACCATGAAAGGTATCAGAAACTATACAAGAGAGAACAACAACTCTTTAGAGAAAGAGATATTGAGAGTAAGGAAAAGAGATTGCTTGAATGTGTAATACTTGATGGATTTCTTAGTGAAGATATTGAGAGTTAGGAAAAGAGATTTCTTGAATGTGTAATACTTGATTGATTTCTTAGTCAGGGTGTAGAGAGTTTTATATTGGTTTTTTGTGTAGAGTTGGTTAAGCTAAGCTTAATTGTGCTATCCAATTCTGTTAGAGATACATAAACTAAACTACAGCTACTCTAACAAACTAATAGTTTAACTAATTTGAGCTTTGAGATATATTCCTTATCACACTCCTCATTTTCACCTAAATTTATTCCACTCAACTACTTATTATTTATCCAAACATAGCATAAAGGACAGAAACCCAAATTCACCACTTTATATAATTAGGATTTGACTATTATTGAAAGTGAGAAGGTTGGTAAAATACAATAGTGAGTGATTAATTACCCTTGTAATGGTGAGCTGTAATCACTCATTATTGTACTTTACCAAAAGATCGACCTTAGTTGCATAGTGTGCTCGACTGTTGTGTTAACAAAGAAACAAAATTTGAGTCATGTGAAGACACAACTTCTTTTGAAAATTTGTATTGGTCGATATTGTGTTGTTCAATTTGGAATAATATCAACACATTAATTTCAAGTATCCTTGCATCAAATTAACAATAGAATCATGGTGAGATATCACCTTGGAATCAATTTATTCGACAATAGAGTCTGCCTATGAGGATTTGTTTCCCTGCCGTGGTGATTTTTGTGGCCTGGCTCATTTTGCTGACATTGGTGGGATGGACTTGTTTACCAACACCATGGTAGGCACCATATTCTTACCCAATGTCGTAAAACACAAGTTCCTCCAACGTGACACTCAAATCAGTGTAACGAATTGCTGCATAAAGTGATAAAAGAGGAGTATGTATTAAGATTGTTATACCTGGCGTTAGCCCTTTTTTATAGTGAGTTTACCTTAGTCAAACTAGTATTTCCTTCTTGAGACTAGATATTTTGCTTTATCGAGTTAAATAGATTTACATATTTATATTGAAGAATATGTTATAATAATTAGAGATTTCATGAGTTATTAGGGTATCTTGTATAATTTGATAGGAATTCTAGGAGATTTTAGGCTAAATCTGTGGAGATCTTTACTGAGCCACTATGTCACGTGGTAAATCATGAGATCCTAGGCCAGTTCTTGTAGATGGGCTCATGTCTCAAACCTATATTTCTAGTCAAGTACAAGTGAAAATAGAGCAATAGAAAATTATTTTTTTTTTTTATATTTAAAAGATCAAGAAGATCCAATTATTACTTTAATTCTTGTGCATGCATTACCTAAAAGCTATACATATATATATATATATATATATATATATATATATATATATATATATATATACATAGTTTCGTTGGCCTGTTCCAAAATGATATAATAATGACTTTGTCTCTATGACAATGACAGAGCCTATACACTCAATGCGCACAAGTGCTCTGCAACCGCCTCGTGCACGAGAAGACCTGAGCTAGCTACCACATAAAATTGTGTATCACTCAAGTTGTTATTTTATTTTATTTTTAATAAACATCGATGTTCATAGAGTATCATGTTAGAATGAATTAAATATTATATTATATATTACATATCATTATATTTAGTTAATTCTTAAATATTTATTATAAACTAATTTATAAATAATAATAACAACTCACAATAAATTATTTATTCATAGCTGCTATGTAAAACGAAATATCAAAGATTTTTGCTGGTAAAAATAGATAATCTTAATTTCACAAAACATTATTTATATTATAAATTTTTTATTTAAGTTTTATTTTAATGCACTGATAATATAAATTTTTTTTTATATAATTATCTAATTATATTTTATCATATCTAGTAAATCATAGTTGACTTTCATTTCACTATTTTAAAAACCATATACATAATAAAATTTGATTGGATGATAGTGTAAAATTTATTTATACTATCAATGTATTTAAATTAAATCCTTTTTATTTTAAGCTTTTCTATATAATATTCTTCAAATGTATGTAAGACTAATTTTCATTCAAAATATTAATTTTTGTGTGTGTGTGTGTTAGAGCAATAGAGCTCCATATATTATGGAGCCCCTTAAATATTAAAATAAACTTTACTTGTTATTATTTAAATCAATCTTGATAGTTGAGAATAGTTCAAAAATTAAATATATGAGGAGAATCAGTCTATATTCAAAGGCTGTAAGATCCCATGGACAATTTTTTCATGATACATCCTATTTCATTATGTTACACATAATTAAAAGATCTGTTTAGATAATTGATAGCTTATTAAACTTTTTAAACATCTAGTTAGAGTTTGATTTTTGACAATGTGAATATAAAGGGTCTTATAGTAAAGACAAAACTCATATATATGACTTCTATGCCTTAAGAGAATAAGTTAATGTTTCTGACATAAATATCTTAGATTACCCAAAAAATATCTGTATGATGATTCTTTTAATCGCATGCTCAGTACTTCTTCCAAAGCAGTAGAGGGTTTGATCAATATTCCATGAAGTGTTATGATAGTTGCATATAATGGGAAAATCACATAATATACGGTGGGCAATAAGGAGAGGTGACATCTATTTATAGGTCTAAAATAATAAAGAACGTAAATTGGTATTCAATCAAAATATAACTACAAAATCAGCCTAATATTAATTTGAATCAAATTAAATTAAATCAAGATATAATAAAATATTTATTCTTAATAATAAAAGACCTGTAAAATTAAAAATGAGTTACCCATCGTTGTTATTATTCCTGTAAAATCCAAAAATTCTATCACTGATCATATTAAATTATTTTATCCTATTAATGTGTAAAAATTAATCTTTCAAAATCAATTATGCATTGATCATAACAGATGGCCGCTGACTGATTCAGCCCACCGAACTTGACCATGAATTTTGTCCGTCACTTCCGGACGTTGACTCGAGGCCAACTTGGGCTTTGCCTCAGTGCGAGTTAGAATGCACTAAAAATTCAACGCTATTATTTTAAAAATGTGGAGATGGAGTAGTGTCTATTTCACCCACCCATTGATCCAACTGACTTTTATTTCTTAAAAAGTTCTGCGGTGCTATGGAGTAAAGACAAATATTTATCCGGTTTTATTTATTATTGATACATTAGTTTTGAGAATTGTTATTATTATTTTTTATATTTTAATTGCAATAGTAAATATATTAATTAATAAATAAAATAGAATAAATATTTTTTTTACTCTATCAATACCTAAATATTTATCTTTTTAGGAACAATATTTGCACATCACCATACTTCCACCACACTAGAAGAAAAAAAAGTATGGTAAGGGTATAAAATATAGAAGAGCAAAATGGAAAGATGGAAAAGAACTCTCACATACCCTCCTTTCAAAAACTTTCATTTTTTGTCTCTTTATCTCGTTTCTCTTCTCTCTCTCATCCCTCACAAAAAGAATAACCTCTCGTAACTCACAACTTTCGTTCCTCAATCAAACAAATCCTCATGCATAAAAACTTAACTCATTTCATTCTTTTGTTTCACTTTTTTTAGAGGAAGTAGAAGAGAAGACAAATGAAAATGACATTTTTTACCTCTCATCACTAATTTGTTTTTTATAAATTTTCAATAACAAACTGAAGAGTAACTTTGTTAAAAGCTAAGATTGTTATTATTGGAAAATGAAGTTAGAAAGTTAAAAATACATGTTACAAAAAATTGTAATCCATTACACAAAAACTTGTAAACCAATTAAGGACAAATACTAAATAGGTTCAGAACAAAATATAAAACCATGTGTAAAGGAGTTGTAAACAGTTCTAAAATTGTAAACCAATTGAGGACAAATACTAAATAGGTTTAGGATAAAACAAGTTCATTAAGCACTAACTACCTAATTGGTTTACAATTTTTTAGAACTAATTTACATGTTTTATGAATGTGGTTTACAAGTTTTTGTGTATTAGATTACAATTTTGCACATAGTTTTACATTTTATCCTAATCTATTTATATTTATCCCCAATTGATTTACAATTTTTCAGAATTGGTTTATATGTTTTACGAACATGATTTGGTTTGCGAACATTTTAAATAACTCTAATATATAAGGTTATCAAAATAATTTACAATATTTTTCGTATGTAGATTTCAGTATAATTACAGATATTAAAAATAATTATTATGAATATTGGAATTATATAAATTAACGATAGTAAACTAATAAATTAATATTAATATTATAGATATAAATTAATCTTGTAGATATGATTAGCATATATATATATATATATATATATATATATATAGATATATATTGATATGTTAACTGATTTAATTTAGACATATTTTGATTTGATTTAATAAATCACAATAAATTGAATTATTGAAATTTTTAATTTCTATTAAATTTTGTACTGTTCAATATAAAATGATCCAATTTAAAACTTAAATGGGAAGAAAATAAAATTAATTTATATTTTTAATTTTAAATACCAACAAGTCGATTTTAAACATAATAATTGATATTCAAATCTCAATTTCTAAAGTTGATTCCATGTATATGAAAGTTCAAATGCTTCATTGTTTCAATTTTCATTATTAATAGACCCAAGAATACCATTAATTACTAAATTTTGAATTTCAAACTTTAGTGAACAAAATATAGAAACTTGCTAAAAGACTTTTAATTTATGTATTTGATTACCTCTTACAAATCCAATACTAAGGTCATTTGTTAAACTTTGAATATTTAAGGTTTGTAGTAGTCGAAGATCATGTTGTTGCAATAAAAGATCGTGACTTATAATATCAATTTTAAACTCTCCTAATCTCTTGTTAAGTTCCCTATTTTTCTTTCATTCACACAATTGTTATATCAAATCTTTCTTATTTCGTAGCCTTATCACTTTGCTAAAAATATCTTAAATCCTTGTAAATATATTCAAAATATCATGTACAAATTGAGATGAAATAGAGATGGTCTTCCCATCAAAAAAATAAAATAAAAAAATAGAAATCAAATTAATACACATGCCAAAATAGTACATTAGCAACTAAGATGAAATTGAGATGCCAACTTTCAATATTTTTTTTTCAAGTGAACCTAAAGTATCCATCATGGAAGCACATGTGTAGCTAATTATAATCATGAATTTAAATGAAAATGGAATGCTAAAATTTGAACTCAAAATATCTGAAAAAACATTCTCTAGTTTTGCAATGTAATTTTACTATTAAATACCGATAATCTTCAATAATATTCTAATGATATATAATAATTATAATTATGATTTTTTTTATAAAAATATTAATTATTAAATTTATAAAAATAGTAGGCCCTAAATTACTCTGGAAGTGACACTTGAAAAACTTTACTTCAAAGGTGTCTTGAATATTAGTATTATAGATTATAGATTTAACTAAAACCATAAGTTTTAAAAATAATTTAATTTTTATAATTGAATCATACAATTAAATACTGATATTGCCAATGACATTATAATAATATGTAATAATTGCTGTTTATTTTAAAAAAAAATTAATAATTAACTTCTTAAAAATTGTGAGTCTTAAATCATTTTCATTATGACACTTAGAAAACTTTGCTTTATAAGAGTATGAAATATTAGTATTATATATTATAGATATAGGTTATAAATTATAGATTATTTGGTGATTTTTTTTATATATATTTGCTTTTGGTTGATGATAATTGAAGAAACAAAATCTTTTTGATATTTACCCACTAATATGTTGTCATCTATGAAGCATAAAGATAAAATATGATATTGATATAATTCGATACCAATAAGGGGTATAGTGAAATTTTGAAATTTGAGATGCATGGATATGTGTTTATATATGCTAATCTATATTAAATTTATTAATTTTAAGGTGATATTATAAACATGTTATTAAATTTAATTATTTGACTCTTATTATAACTATCTTAAGAGGTTAAATGCATTTTACCTCCCTATACTTTAGGTGTTGTGTAATTTAGACCTCAAGTTTTAAAACATACAATTCGACACCTTAGACTTTTCAATTTAGAAAAAACCCTCTAATTCACTGGCATCCATTTCTCCTGTTAAGTGATCATGTGCATGTCCGTAACATGTTTCATGGACAAAAATACCATTTCATTTTTATCAAATTTTCCTACCCAAACCCAACCCTTTCTTCGCTACTTTGAAACATACACAAACCTTTTCTCCAGAAAACCATCATCCTCCTTCCTCAAAAAGCCATCTCAATCTCCAAACAACTACAAACCACACCCATCAACAAAAAACACAAAGCAACATTATCATTAGCCGTTCATCATCATCAATAAACTATCTCATTTCCTAAAATCCTCAAGCCACAACCAGCGCCACACAAACCTCAACCTCACAAACCTTCAAGCATCATCGCACACAAAACACAAAACAAACCCAAGCTCTAAACATATCTACAAACCAAACACAAATCACAACTAAATCAAATCAATCCTTCTTATAATCTTAGCTTAGATAGATTAGGAAAAAAATAACAAATAAAAAATAAAAAAGAATTAGGATAAAGAAATAAAAAGAGGGAATAGCTCCACTGCTTCCTGCTAAGCTTACCTTGGAACCATCAAGATCACCATTAAGCATCGACGAGCCTTTGTCCACCTCAAAATCATTGAGGATACCACCAAGCATCACCAGGCCTCGCCATGGCTTCTTCCTTCACAATTGCAAGCCATTTCTATCTCTTCGCCACCACGGCTTCGCACCATCGCCATCACCATTATCAAGCTTTGCCTTTACCACCCTGAGATCCGCTAATCAATCATGCACCTTACAAGCCCAATGGGCTACCGGACACTTCCTTCAACCTTCTAACCAGCATCTTGAGTAAAGGTGGAGTTGCATTGGGTTTCTTTGAGTTTAGGGTTTGAAGGCCTGCACTGGGTTTTGCTTTAGAGAAGTGTTCAGAGTCGCAATCGGTTCTTACTGATGGATTAGATTAGTGTTCAAAGGGTTAGGGTTCAAAGGAGGAAAGGAGTTAGCGATTAATTAGTTTGTCTCTAAGGTTTAGGGTTTGATATTCTTCAGCATATGGTGAGGGTTTGATTGGTATGTCTTCTCAAAGTAGGTCCTCGAAGGTGAGAGTTGGGAGTGATGCGTGTTTGTTTTCAAGAAAGGTGCATGTATATTTTAGAGTGGGGAAGAAAGGGTTGGCTTTGGTCAGGAAATTGATAGATAGGAAATGGTACTTTTGTCCATGAAACATGTCAAGTGGCATACATATGAACATTTAATAGTAGAAATGAATGTCAACTTAACAGAAGGATTTTTTTTTTCGCATAGTTTGAAATGTCTATGGTGTCAAATTGCACGTTTTAAAGTCATTGTCTAAATTGCACAATACCTAAAGTACAAAGAGGTATAATACATGTA
Source organism: Dalbergia oliveri (assembly GCA_030441495.1). Lineage (NCBI taxonomy): Eukaryota > Viridiplantae > Streptophyta > Magnoliopsida > Fabales > Fabaceae > Dalbergia > Dalbergia oliveri. The sequence goes on along the minus strand of JAMLFY010000014.1, from coordinate 25,874,101 downwards.
ACCCAAAAGTATATATCAATGACATTTTGTGAACAAACCAATTTATAAAACCATCTAAAAAATTAATTTTTACACATTTAGAAATATTGAAGTATCGGTATCAATATTAGATATGATACATCCTGATACCACACAGGTGGGATAATGAAGTATTAATACAATAAAGGTTGCCACAGTTATGTGCACCGATTCATTGGTAGATTTTAGATGTATGCGTCATTATATTTAATTTGTTTTGTGAAGTATTATGCACTGGAAGCGTATCATTTCACTTTCAATGCACAAAGCACATTGCAATATGACTAAAAACTAAAATGATATTTTGTAGTGAACGTATAGATAGTTGACCATTTAACCCTAATTAAACTTTATGAATGATTTCACCAATCTACCATCTCCAACTCGAAATTGAGTGCACAATTCTTAAAATAAAAACAGCACAATGAATGTAATTCCGTTATAATCTTTTCTTAAAAATTTATAGCCTGATTTATTACATATATAACTCAAAGTAGTAGAAGTTAGATACTCATCTACCCAAAATTTAATAATAATAGTAGTAGTAATAATAATAATAGTAGTATATATATATATATATATATATATATAAAATATATGTTTTCAGTTTCTCTAAATATAATATAGGTCGTTTTGATTTAAGTAATTCTTTTTAGAAAAATTTGGCTTCTAATCCCCTTTTGTTTAGTAGTATATTTATGGGTTATGAGGTCCAAATTTCTGCCCCTATAAATATTTTAAAATATGTATTCTCCTTATGAATATTATTGAATATTTTGTTTTTGTTCTTTAAGAATCATATCTTGATTCTTATAAATATCACTAATCATTTAATTTATTAAAAGAAAAAAAAATCACTAGTCAACAATGTTAGCTAATGTTAGAAATTAAAAGTATAATATTACAAAATTAAATGATCAAAAGCTAAAAAAAAAAATAAAAGAAATAAAGGGGACTGAAAAAATATAAACTTAATAAGAATAACATAGTAGTGAGAGCATACTGAAGGTTAAGAAGTGACATGGGCAAACTACCATACAAAAGTAGTCAAAGAAGTACTACCTTCGAAAAAACTAAAAAAAAATACTGCCCACATATATAATTTGAAAATAGGTTTAAATATATTTTCTAAAAAGTAAATGAATTTTGATTTTAGTCCTTAAAAAAATTTTATTCAATTTTAGTCTAAATATTTCTAAAGCTACTTGATTTTAGTTCCTATTATAACTGAATTACTTAATCTTTCATTAGCCAATTCAATATTTAATAAAAATAGTTTAATAACAAAGACTAAAACTAAATAATTTTTAAAATATTTGAACTGAAACAGAAAAATATTTCTGGGATCAAAATAAAAAATTTATTCATTTTTCTCAGGATAAAAAAGCATATTTAAACCTTAAAAATAAATGACAAGATTAGGTTTATGTAGAAGGAAAATTCTTCCCCGACAATAAGGCATGAAATACCCAAGAGACCAGCCTACCACAAACTCACCAACCTTATTGTTAAATATGAGACAAGACAAATGGTATTCGATTATGGGAAAAAAAAAAAAAAACAGAAAAACAATTCTTGAATGAAATAACTAAGGCCGTCCCACCTAACATGTTTCAAACTTGACTGCGCAAACAATATATACAATATGGATGGTAACTGGTGCATGATATCATATCGTATCATATCATATCATGCATGTACCCATCTAATTTCAGGTATAAAATGGGATGCAACTCCACCTTATCCCATCAACAACCCACACCCGAAAATTTAAGTGTTAACACTCCTAGCCCTATAGCTAGCTAGCAAGCACTTGCTGATTGTTGAACCTTTTATAGCTTATCCAAATTAACCCCGTAAGCCACCATGGCTGCAGCTACTATTGAGGTTCCCACAGTGGTGCTTCCCAATGCCCTTGGAGAAGTTAAGGTCCCAGTGATTGGGATGGGGTCAGCACCTGACTTCACCTGCAAGAAAGACACCAAAGAGGCCATCATTGAGGCCATCAAGCAAGGCTACAGGCACTTTGACACTGCTGCTGCATATGGCTCTGAGCAGGCTCTTGGTGAGGCCCTTAAGGAAGCACTTGACCTTGGCCTTGTCACCAGAGAAGACCTCTTTGTCACTTCCAAGCTTTGGGTCACTGAAAACCACCCTCACCTTGTTGTTCCTGCTCTCCAAAAATCACTCAAGTAAGACAATTACACAAACATATATAACATTAACATGCATTTTTTTTTTTTTCAATCACATCTATTTAGTCCTCTAACAAAATAAAATAAATAAATAAATGTCTTTATCAAAAATTACTTTGACAAAAACAGGATTATCAGAAATCAAATTTGCAAAGACAGAACTAATAAACACACATTCGGTGGTTTGCTTTTACTTTTTTAACTGATGAAGCTTCTGGGTTTTGTTGTGCAGAACTCTTCAACTTGAGTACTTGGACCTGTATCTGATCCACTGGCCCCTCAGTTCCCAGCCAGGGAAGTTTTCATTCCCAATAGATATGCAGGATCTGCTGGCTTTTGATGTGAAGGGTGTGTGGGAATCCATGATAGAATGCCAGAAACTTAACCTCACAAGAGCTATTGGAGTCAGCAACTTCTCTGTCAAGAAGCTTCAAAATCTCCTCTCCGTTACCACCATCCGCCCTGCAGTGAATCAGGTAACAACTTAAAAGAAATTGTATAAAATACCCCTGACGTTAGAGTTACATAATTATATCGAATTCACATATATAATAAGAGGTTTCACCGTTTCAGTTGATTTAAGTTTTTTTCAGTGGGCTGATTCATCATTAATATATCTAAAATCTATAGTTATTATTAATACAAAAAATTTCACATTTTCTTATAATTAAGCATATTGATTGATTAGTAATACAACTAAAATGACCATTTATTACAAATGATTCTCTAGGTGTACAAAAAAATAATAATATTTAAATACTAATAAACTAAGTCCATATATACATGTGTGTTGATATATATACTTTAACCCTAATCAACCTCTGTGTATATATATAGGTGGAGATGAACCTTGCATGGCAACAGAAGAAACTGAGGGAGTTCTGCAAAGAACATGGTATAGTGCTGACAGCATTCTCACCTCTGAGGAAAGGTGCTAGCAGGGGTCCAAATGAAGTGATGGAGAATGATGTGCTAAAGGGTATTGCAGATGCTCATGGCAAGTCCATTCCACAGGTCTCACTGAGATGGCTCTATGAGCAAGGAGTCACTTTTGTGGCCAAGAGCTATGACAAGGAGAGGATGAACCAGAACCTTCAGATCTTTGACTGGTCACTGACTGAGGATGATCACAAGAAGATCAGTCAAATCACTCAGAACCGTTTGATCAGTGGACCAACCAAGCCCCAACTCGATGATCTCTTTGATGACGACATATAAGTATTCAAAGTCATTGCCGATTTGCCTTGGGAGTGCATGCCTCTTATTATTATTCATGTTTCTTTAAGCTGTCTTGTCTTCACAATTTGGCTTTTACACGAGCTCCTTTTTCTTGCACTATGTATTGGATATGTAACATTTGACCAAGGCAACTGCCAACAAATAAAAGAAATACTTCTTTTGTTTCACTCCATAATTTTTTGCTTTATTTTTATTTCAAAATATCTATGCATGGACCATACTAAGAATTTATTAATTTTTTTTATCAATACGATTCTTAATATAATTAATACATATGGGTTTTGCAAACTAACATCCTTAGGGTACTGATTTAGAATATTCAAAATGATAAGCTTATAAATTTTGTAGTGAATTGTATATGTTGAAAAATAGAAACATTTTTTAAGGTGAATATTTTCTTTTTTAAACCCTAAACCCTACCTTAATCAGTGCCCTTAGGTTGTGTTTTGGTACTTGTCTCAAGACAAAAAGGAGGAGATAGTGAGACAATAAGAAAGAGAAGATACTAAAGGTGAAGACAGAAGTGTTTGTCAATGCTATACATAACATGATGATTGATGAAAAGATGAAGAAAATTAAGTTATAAATATAATTTGATGAAAAATTGAAAGTGACGGGGAAAAAATAAAATATAAAATGGTTAAAGAGATATTTTTGGAAATAGATACTTTAAATTTGTGCCCAGGAACATGTCTATAGCTTCTCTCTATTTTTGAGGTACGAAATTGACTAAAAAATTCTTGGGATGAAATATTTTTTGGATTGTCTCTATTTCCTTCTACAAACACACTTCTTTCCTCAATATCTTTGTATTTCCTGCTAAGACATTTACCAAATGCCACCTTAAGGCTGGGTATTGGTTAGATAAATCCTAATTATATTAATGAGAATATGGTTATTTGAATGAGTAGTGTTATTTGTCCTCATATTTTGTAAAGACTTTGTTAACACATTTTTCTTCTAACCATTAGATGAGATGTGTTTACACATCTTATAGGAGATGAAGCGTATTAATACAGTGTCCAAATAAATGATAAGTATAAATAATATTATAACATTTCAGTATTTGAATGGGAGAAATCCTGTTCACTTGTATAATTTCATACTATTATCAAGGGTCGTTTACTTTTTCTTAATACATGTTCTTTTTTATTGGACCAATAGAGAGAGGAACACAGGATTGTATTGTTGAGGCGCATCATTCATCTTATCTTGATAAGGTTAATAATTACAATAAATTACACTATCAGTGCCTGAAATAATTAAGCTGGTGGGTGAGACGTTGACAGAGTGACAGACAAACAAATAATTAATTTGGACACGTTCTAGCCCAACTAGCGGAATGATACATCAACTATGCCTTGCACGAATAATCAAATGGCGTATCACGCTTGAAAGTGTCTTAAAATAAAATGGTAAGTAGAGTTTCACTTCTTCTATGCCATGAAATGGATGCGTATATTGGTCTTGAAGAAAAAGACAATTTAGTAAACTCGACTCTCAAATTTTAATTCAACGAATGTAAGGAATAAATCAAACCGTTATAGTGTCAATTATGAGTCTCGGAGTTTGGGTGTGTGTTGTCTAGAATTAGCATGAGCACTGTATATAAAAGAGAAATATTATTTTAACTTATATTTATTAAATATTATATTAACACATTTATATTTATCATTGAATTAATATAGATTTTACTTAATTTAAATCCTATACTTCATTTAATGGTTGATGTAAGTATATCGAATCCAATTGGTAAAGTGCGTTCAAAATAATATTACTTATATAAAAAGGAAAAATCCCCGGCCCATCAGCTACACTAGTAAATAGGAATATTAAATCCAGATCGAAAATAAATAAGAATATTAAAGTTATCTCTTACTGTAGAAGTTATCTCTTACGTTTTCTATTTTTCTATTTTTGTCTGTTTTACTATGTAAGCACGTTACCGAACAATGTGACCGCTCAATCCCTTTTATGTCTCTCTCTAACCATTACTGCCGGCTAATATTTTAATTTCGGTTTTGTTTTTATTTTTGCACAGCTTATCAAAATAAAAACAGCCCCTCTTTCGTCTCTATTAAAATGAAAAGAATAAAAATACCATTCTTTCTTTTTGATAGATGAGATTTTTATATTTTCTTTTTAAAAAATAACATTTATCACTCTTTTTCTGAAAGAATTAAGGTAAACTTTATTTCAATTTATTTTAACTTTCCATTAATATTCTATTTTCTCAAACTTATTAAGGTAAAGGCAAAGGATGGCTACTTCTAGGAGATTGTGTAATTCAATTTCTTGTGATGAATTGATATAAAAACAAAATCTTCTGATGAGAGCCAATAGTTTTTTCAATGAACTCTGCGTGTAAAGTTAGCTATTTTATTTTTCCTTTTAATGGTTGGTTTGTGATGAAGTTCAACATTTTATGAAAAATAATTTGTATATGGTGTTTTGGTAGGTGATTTATACTTTTTTAGATAATGGGTAAATTTACTTGTATATAGTATTTATAAAATCCGTCACAAGCAGATTCTATGTTATTTTCATTTTACAAATTCTAAATCTCCTTAACAATTCTGTATTAATTTTCATTTGACATTAAATCTATTTGATAGATTATTTTGAATTTGACAAAGGTAGATCCTATATTGAAAAAAATCATATTGCGTGATTTTTTTCCCAAAACACCATATTGATATAAATGCATAATCCAAATCTCATATGCAAAAAAGAAAAGACCCTTTTGTGGCATAAATAATTGATTGATGACTTTTTTTATTTTTTTTATGGATGTAAAAAAAATAAAATTAGCTCTTTGAGAATATAAAAGTATAAACCATAAAATATCTTGGGTTGAAACTAAATCCGCTTAAACAAAAAAAAAATCAAAATATTCAAATTAAAATTGAAGGGACTAATGTGTTTAGGGTTTAGAGTAGGGTGGAAATAGATTGAGTCGAGCTAGGTTTTAGCATAAATAGGTTGGCTGTATTCCAAAATGGAGCTAAGGATTACCTAACATAGGTTTTTTATGATGCCTTAACTTTTTAAAATCCGTTTGCCTGAAAGCCTATCTAGAGGCCTATTTGGATATAAATATTTTTAAAAAATCAAAACGTCTATTCTTAAATAAATCAAAATATTACTAAATATATCAAAAAATATATTTTAAAATAGACTAAAACACTTTAGTTAAAAAATATATTTTCAAATAAATTAAAATATTTCTATTATCATTAAATATTTAAATAATAATAATAATAATAATAATATAAGAATTGTTAGGTTAATACCTTATTTTTATAACCTTAAGCTTAACCTAGTTAGCTAAAAAAGATTTTTGAAAAATTTTAGTCTTAACTCATTTGAATAAAGCCTAATTACAAATATAGAATAGGCTAATGATGAGGGGTTTGACCTCTTCCAATCCTAGTTTAGAGTAATACTTGAAAGCTATATGGTTAAAACTGATTGCCGTTAAAGTTGTACTTTCTTTTATCAAACAATGTGTCATTCAAACATTTGGCATTCTTATATTTAATGCCCTAATTTCTTATTTATCTCTGAAATTTATCGAGGTTCTATTAGATAAACTAAAGAGGTGCATTTTAATTTGGAACAGGTTCCGGTAAAGTTTAATAATCAATCTATCATATCAAATAATACTACACCACTTGATGCAAGCTAGTGGAAATTTAGAACCTCCCAATTCCAGTTTATTCAATTTCAAAACTCAATTCCATCTAATAATTAAGTCTAGCAGAAATTCAGTTGGTAAACAGGAAAATTAATGAATATGCTATTATTATCACATATACCAACATTTCATACTTCTGCAAGACCAATACAAAAGGCCCACAAATCTCAGAGATCAAATGCAGATCAAAATCCTGCCCACCAATACATGTAAGTTCTTTTCTGATTTGACTGTAAAATATGACAGCAATGGGAAAAATTGTGGAACTACGTTGCAATCTCTGAGAGAAAGCTGGTAAAAAGATACACGGCATCCTGCAAGTGACCAGAGCGAACGTCTTCTGGAATGGGAGCACTAAAAGCAGGGTCGAAGCATTCAAACTGTTCATCACGGCTGGCACCCTCACCTACAGCAGACAGCAGCAAGTGACATATCTCTCTTGCCATTTTTGAATACACCAATCTGCAGACGTAAGTAGTAATAAGCGTTAATATAACAAAAATTTATAATATCTATAAAAAATGGCTGACCTATGTCATAGGTCCAACTAATGCATGACCACATAGCAAAAGATACCGTTGCTGAACTAAATGGACTAAAATTGTGAGGTTAAAAAGTCGTCACTGAAATGCAAAACTAATTAACTGATGAATAAAGAAAATAGTAACACTGCAAAACATATTTTAAGTATTATATCCCCTATACTTTTTTTTTGTGTCCTCTTCACAAGTGCCATATCCAAAGGAAAAACAGCTTCATCTATATGCATTTAAAACAGCCCACAAGATCAGCATACGAGCTATATACAGCCTAAAAACTGGTGAAGCAGCAATTACTGCAAATATTTTTCGTGGCAGGGGCAGAGGACAATATATATACCTTGCATCAACAGGTAATTTGGAACCCCAAACAGCCAAGGATTCATTTAGCTGACTGACAAATTCCTGACAAGCGGCATTTTTATTCTGAAGAGAATCCTGAAAAAAATGTAAATGATTTTAAGAAAATAAATAATGAAGACTAATGTCCACATATTAAAAATTGAATTCTACAATGCGTGTCTCCACTCTCCTGATCTAGCAAACAAACACTACAAAATACATACAGAAAATATGTCATGGGCCCATGTTTGTCAAGCATTTCCACGATAAAATTGTGTTGCATGACCCACACCACAGAAACATATCACAACCCTTACCTAGCTTCATAAATCATATTTTCCTAAAACCTACTAAATGATCATCCCCACAATAAACTACAAAACACTGCAGATAAAATTACATGATAATCATTGTTCACATAAATGATGATGAGGGATGATCCTCGTTCATAAGTTCTCATACCATATGAGTCATGACATTGTTATCTCCCTGAAGTGAGTCTTTCATCAAATAAAACGAAATATAAATTCCACCTCCCAAGTCCCAGTTCTCAATTTCAGATTTACGGTCCACCATGGTCTTTGCAATCCTCCATATCTCAGAGTGTTTGGCTGCACAAGATATTAGAGAAGTTACATACGATACACTTATCCGGAATCAAGGAGGAAAAATTGTAATTTTTGGTTATCAAAAAGAAATACTTAGTAATAATTGATAAAACAATTTTCAGCAATGTATAGATAGTTATAGGGCAAAAGAGTAAAGGGTTCATCAATGGTCACATGTTATAATCTCATATAGCGTTTGCAGAGATTTTCCTTGCCAATTTATTAGGATATAGAAATATTGATAGAATGAAAGTCCCCGTAAGGATATTATGTTATTTATTGATAGAATGAACGTCCCCATAAGGATATTATGTTATTTATAGATATATACCTTGATGATATCCAAGAAGATATTCATGCTCCAATGGTACAGTATAAAGAAATAGTATATCTTCAAGCAGAACAAATTTTCTTATTGAAGTGTTTCAAAAGAAGATTGCTTAAATTAATAAATCAACAAATCATTCAACAAGATTTAATTAATAAGCCAATAAAAGTGCCTGCTATGTGCAAAGTGAGAGACATACCACAATTTTTCTCATGAACATTATTACAAGAATTTCCCTTATTTCTAGGTTGTGTACTAGGAGAAATTAGTAAACTCAAAACTGGAGATACTCCACAGTTAGGTTCTTATGCAGAGCAGTACAGCAGCCAGCCAATAAATTCATCTTTCCTATTCAATATATTAGTTATACTGCCAGCATAATGATAGTATGATCCTTATTGTTAGTTAACATAGTTTCAAATACTTGTGCTTTGACAGCCAAAGCCTCAGCCGCCAGAGCTCCTTTACAGGATGTATTCAGTTAGTATGAAAAGCCATATATAACACAAGTTGGAGTATCATTATTTTAAGGAGGAACGGTAAAAGTAACGATCAGCTAATGGGGATGGCTGATGGGTATTTGTCAGAGAAGTTCAAATACTCCCGATTCTTAATAGAAAATCTAGCTAATGTATGATTATAAAAATGGGAAAACGCACTGGTAAAAGCAATAGCACCCAGGAAATGATCAGAGGTAATCTAATAAAGCATAGGTCTTTTCTACAAGCATTTATTACTTTTTCTTTTTCCAAGCAACAGACAGACACAAGACTTACCTAGCAAGAATAATCTGTGAGCAACTGAAGTTATAAAAATGGTGTGAGCTTTCTGCCAATTTTCACACAGAAGAAAGTGCTCCAGGGCTTTTGGCAGATCGTCATTATAATTATAATAAATTGCCTGCATCACAACAACAGAGTTCAAACAATAAGAGCTTCTTTGTTGCTGAAAAAAACAGGACTTTCAAAATGCCCCAACCATTAACACAACCCATTAATCAATGATGAACATCAGGACAACAAATCAATGCAGTTTTACTCAGAAATTGATCAAAACGAGTGCTCCAATGAATCTCATAAGTGTGTGTACGAGTGTTCTTGTGTAAAATCTTACATGTTTTAGCACTCAATAAATGAATACAACATTTACACCAGAATAAACTTCTAAGAGAAAGGAGATGAAAGGTACTCTAAAACAAATTATGCATATCATAGATATTTGTTTATCAAAATTATATATATATATAATGCATACCAAAGCCTCATGCATCCATTCTGTGGGAATGCCTAAATCCTCAATGAACTGATGTTGAGATTCATCTGAACTCCAAATTTCGCAGTATTGAAACAATATCTCCCGAATCAAATTCACGTGAAGAAATGGATAATCTTCACGGAGAGGCAAATGAAGGACCACATATATGGCCCAATGACATTTTCCTAAGCACAAAAGCTGAGACACAAACCCCATGTCTAGAACATGAAGATCATTAGAACTGATAACACCCACTGCTTCCAAGACTGCACGTTGATGCCATATCATGTGATAATCAAGTGGATCAGGGGTTGAAGAGAAGGCACTAAACATAGCCTTCAGAAAGCCAAATTCTGTCTCTTCACTAGCATGAAGAAGCATCAGATAAAATGAAATGTCAAAGTGCTGATCCATGTTCCAGGTGATAGCCTCTTCTGATGGTCCTTCATCAATAAAAAGTGGAACAGGATATGGAGCCCGTCCATCATCAAGAAAATGTTTGTAAGTCCGGAAAGCAATGGGTAATGAAGTGTCAGGTGGTAGCTTGTACCACATTAATAAACCTAAGAACCTCCTCCAGTCAATTTTGACATCTTGCAATGCATCATGAATATTTCCTGCAAGCAATTCATAGAGTCTCAATCTATCGTTTTCAATGAAACTAAAATCGAGCCCTTTATTTCTCCAAAGATCAAGCTGCCTTGCAATATCACAGCGATTCACAGTAGAACCACCAGCCTGACTTAACAAACAAGCCAGCCTCACATCTCCTTTGGAAACAGCCAGTTGCACTGCATCATCCAGTTGCTGTCCAGTGAGGAATACAAAAATATGTTGTAGATAATCAGAGTCATTTAGAGAGCTTATTTGATTTTGAACATGAAAGGAAACACTCTCTCGCAACCAATAACTGAACTCCGCCCTCCTCACAAGTGGGAGTGCTTCTTGGTCAACATCTTGACATACTTCCTTCATATCCTGCATCATGTCTTCCTCATTGTCAGCAGTCAAAGATTCTACTTGATTCTTTTGCTCTCTATCAGAGAAAAGAACTCTAATTAATTCCCAGGTCATAACTTGGTGTGTCAAACCCAAACGAGTGGAGGAAGATAACCCCGGTACAGTCAATTGCCTCTCAATTATATCACAGTACCCGTGAGAAATCTCTGAAAGGGTTGCACGATTAGCTTCAAGCTTTTGAAGTGTCAACTTGCAAGGACCAATTTCAACTTCTTCCGTCAAATGGTTTATTCCTTTGTGAAAATTTAACGGAGAAACCAAAGCTGATTCAACAAGTTCCTCACTCACTTTTTATTTTCATCCCTGACCAGATTGTCAAAAGCAACTTTCTCCAAATTGACAACAGATGATAATAGCTTGTGATCACTACCACTTCCTAAAGGTGCACCAGAATGTACGAGAATGCCATTAGGTCCCCATCCAACTCAAAATGACTTACCCATAAATAGACCAGCATCGACGATATTGCGAGCATAGTTTACAGATACTTGAGTTTCATGCTTGAGGTCTAGCTTAAAACCTTCTGCTTTTACTGTCTTAAGAGGCATTCCCTTATGCTGCTGAACCATCAAAATGGATCCGGAGAATTTGCATCATAACTCCCGTGTTTATATTCAAGTAATGGAACTGGTGTTTTCCTTGCAACTGATGGACTGGATCTATGGGTCATTGCCTGAGCAGAATTGTGCAAGGGCCTTGCATACTCCTTACCAACGGATGCTTTGTGACTCAAGTTCTCCGCATCCTCTTCATTAGGAAACATCAGTAATCTCATTTCTCTCATTTTAACAGGGTCAAGCCTAAGATGAGCTGGAAGAGAGTGAGAAAGCTCAATCTCATTGGTACTTGTTGGAGGTTCTTTATCAACATCATATATCTCAGCATCATCCATTACAATATCTTCTTCATCATCCTCACCAAAGCCAAATCTACTAAAGTGTTCAACTAAGAATTTCCATTCACCAGTTGCTAGATCGAAGGAAATAAATCTTGCTCCTTGTCTCTCAGTACTTTGTTTTAATTTTTTCACTAGAACATCTTCTCGCCAGTCCTTAGGCTTCAATATTCCAGCATCTAGAACCAAAACTACTTCAGCTGCCTTGTTAAGGCCCTGACCAACTGCAGGCTTATCATTTTCATCACTGTATACAACTATCTCATGCTTATGAAACTTGACAATGTCATCTAGATCTAACCCTCTGATATCAGTTTTCTAAGGAACCTAACAGATCCATAACCAACTCTCCCAACAGTGAAATCAGGAACACGGCTACAATAACCGGGGTCAAGGAGTTCCTGGGCCACTAACTCATTCAAAGACGGTTTGGTATAGTATCCGGGTGAGTGCAAGATTGGTAAGCAAGCTTCAATTTCTCCCATGGTCTCATTTAATGGAGTAACAGAGCCATTAGAAACCCTTCTTTTCTTGCAATTATGCACAATGCAAGAATCAAAGAAGCCTCCTACATCACAGTCCATCACACAGGCAGTTAAAAGTGACATGTTGCCATTCAAAAATTAAAATTCCAACACAATTCCCTGATACACACGAAAAGCAGATCAGATTGGGCCTTCACATAAAAGCACCCATACAGCGAGTTCTATAGCCGAAAACATAAAAATCAAGCACAGATACCTGAAAGACACACAAGGTCAAGTTCATCTTGCATACTATCTTTTGGAACCATTACAAATCAAGCTAATGATAGCAAAAAATATGAATTATATTTAGACACGCCTGATGCTTTAATGACCAATTAAAAAATGACATACACACACACACACACACACACACAAAATAAATAAATAAAACAGCTACACAACACATGTATCTATTTTTTTTTTCAAATGAATTTCATGAACGATTAAGTATCCAGCGAGTTGCACTGCCGCAGTAATCCAGATCCACTTTACCAATAGAGGAACCAGAAATATACAAAATAATTAAAATACAGCGGCAGAAATTTCAGGAAAAGCGAAAAGAAAAATCGAATTACAACCACATAAAGCAGAATAGTAACGCAGTGAAATAGTGCGAGATCAATTTGCGAAAAAAGCATTGGCAGTGAAGTTGCAGAGTAACAAAATAGCAAGACCAAAAACCAAAATAAAATAAAGAAGCATGGTGAAGGCAAGTAACAGCAGCATGTAGAAGCGAAATGAGTAAGAAGGAGAAGAGAGACTCACAGTGACAGAAGGAGGACGCAGCTCGCTTAGCTAGTGGGTGACAGTGAGAACGAGCTGAAACAACCAAGAGGCTTCGATTGGGAACAGAGAGAGGGAACAAGGAGCGTGGAATGGAAGAGGAAAGAAAGAAACTTTCGTGGGCCGAATTTGGGCTTCTTGGCATCCTGTGGGCCCATATATTGATAACACTTTAAAAGATGGGTTGGTCTGTGTTATCTTAAGGCCCATATAAGTAAGAAACAACAAGGGTTCTTTCTCTTCTCCCTCTCCCTCTCCCTCTGTTAGTTGTTGTAGCTGCTGCCACCGCTTACATACAATTTGCGTTGCGTTGTGTTGCATTGTGTTGAGTTTCAGAATCAGAATGATTTCAGCGATTTCGTGGGTACCGAAAGGGGCTTCGAAGGCGGAACCCACCGTCGCCGAACCTCCTTCCAAGGACGAAATGCAAGACCTCATCGCCGCCGCCGCCGCCGCCACCATGTCCTTCTCGTCCTCTATTCTCTACTCATTTAATTAATTATTTATCAAATTTCATTCACAAACACTTGACAACATCCTTATTATTATTATTACTGTGTTATATATAGTGGAGGAGGAGACACTGAGAACGAAGAAGAAGAGGAAGCAGATGATGAACATATGGATGATGCCGCCGATGCCAAGAAAGATGAAGTTGCGCAAGCGTTAACCGTTGCTGATGCTATTGGCAAGGCTGATAAGTGTGACGATTTTGCCCGTGCGTTCAAGGAGCTCGACATGGACCATTACGATGATGAAGACGACGGTAATCTTCACCAGCTCATAACACATTAGTTAGTTAGTTAGGCAACCATTTCAGTTAGGGTTAGTTAGTTATTGAATCTAATGTTTTAGTGTATAGTTATGAACCATAACCTAATTTTGATATCACCATCCATGGCTGTATTTAGTAGCTAGCTAGCTCTATCTCATTATCTTGTATGCGTTTCTTTTGATTCATTTTTTATTTTTTTGGATACTTTGTATATTTTTTTGACCTTAGGAGCTGAGCTATTTGGTTCCGGGATTAGTGATTGTTATTATCCAAGCAACGACCTGGATCCTTATATCAAAGATAAGAATGTAAGTTCCAATACTTCTTTTTCATTTTATTGTTGTTCCCTGCCTCCTTGCATTACCCTTTTGATTTGACAGCATCATTTTGTTTTTTGCATTGTTAAGGACGATGATTCTGAGGAACTTGAAGACAGGATCATTAGGCCAACCGATTCTGTCATTGTTTGTGCCCGTAATGAGGATGATGTCAGTGTTCTCGAGGTAACTAAATACTTAGTTATTGTTTAATGTACTTCGCTTCGGCACTTCTTCTCCATCATAAAGGTAGACTTATGTGATGTGCTTCTTTCTGAAATACTAGGTTTGGATACTTGAGGACGCTGGTACTAGGGAGATGAACTTGTTTCCTCACCAAGAGATCATGATTCCTGCATTTCCATTATGCACAGCCTGGCTCAATTGCCCCCTTAAAGGAGGAGAAAAAGGTGGAAACTATGGCTTCCTTACTCAATGCATCTGGCATGTATGTTTTGTTTTGATTAAATTGATTGCTTGTCTTGTGCAATTGGGCTTTTTTCCCTCCCCCTCTTCAAAAGTAAATGAATGTGATCATAGAAATATGAAAATTCAAACAGACACTTGTAAGCTATCTTGACCTTCTGCTCTAATAAATGAGTTATAAATTCTACCCTTTGTTTTAGTGCTCAAAATTTGAATTGATCCATGCTCAATTCTTTTACTTTATCTTATTATCGTAATATAATTTCATTATGGTTGCAGGGAACTTCATAGCTGTTGGTTCAATGGAACCTTCCATAGAAATTTGGGACCTTGATGTTGTAAGTGGATCAAGTATATAAATTTCACTACACATTTGGAACTTCATTTAAAATATAGAGCCTTTTTTGTGGGATAACTTGTAATTTTCATTTGTTCTCAGCTTGATGAAGTACAGCCATGTGTACTTTTAGGTGGCATTGCAGAGAAAAAGAAAAAGGGAAAGAAGGTTTGTTCTTTATTTTGTGTTAATTCAGACTCCCTTAGAATTATGTGGTTACTTCTTTCATTATCAAATGATATTGATCACTCTTCATTATGATTTATTTATAGAAGTTGCATGTGTAGTGCTGTTTGCGAGGTTCATGCTGTGCAAAAATTTAAGCATAAGTTGCCTATAACTTTTGATAATTCCAAGTCGTCTTAGACCAATTAGTTATGAAACTATTTGGTGAATGCTGATACACAGTTGAGCAGCATCACAGCCTACTTTATCCAAAGATGGTGGTTCTTTATCTTGAATCTTCATATCTACCTTTGTCCTTTTTATACGAAACTTACTGATTCATCTAATTCTATTGATGTTTTGGTCCACATACAGGATCCTGACTCAATAAAACTTCAATGCTTATGTGGTGACTTTTGAACTTTGTAACTTTTTTTTTTTGGGGATTGTGTGGCATTAGATAGAATTGAAATATAGATGCCTTATGCATGTGAGAATTGAAGCTGCTTTTGTGAACTCCCCTCATCTACTTGTGCAATTTGATCAGACATTCTTATTTTAGAAATTGTAAACATACTAGTTCCAACCAAAGTTTTTACTCTTTAATTCTGGATAGGTTAACAGAAGAGTTTTCTTGGACACTGATAGAAGTCTTTTTTCAGCTTTATTTTCTTCAATCCTTTTGATTTAAACAATACATTTTGGCCATTTTGTTTTATCAAAATTCAATTCCAGACTCTGTTGTGAACGCTTTTACTGATTGTGCAAAATTGTTTTCTTGTAGAAATCAATCAAATACAAAGATGGCAGTCACACCGACTCTGTACTTGGTCTTGCTTGGAACAAAGAGTACAGGTTTTTTAAATTTAAAACTGGATTCTGGTTTTATTTCATCTGCTGGGTGCCTTCTGAAACATAAAGGATTTATTAATTTCTTATTTTGGAGCACTTCCTTCACACCTCTCATGACATTCATCCCTAAAATATACAGGAATATACTTGCTAGTGCCAGTGCTGACAAGAAAGTGAAGATTTGGAGTGTGGATACTGGGAAGTGTGATATTACAATGGACCATCACTCAGACAAGGCAAGTATTAAGTTAAAGTGAAATTAATTTAAATATGAGGTCATTTTATTGATTAAAAAAAAAGACTTTTCCCCTTCCAGTCCATAAGCTTCTTTTTAGTACTATTAAGTAATGTACAACTTTGGAAATATTATTTACACATTGATAGGGAAAATTCACTTTTTTCCTTGATTAAATCATTGAATGCAATATTTTAATTTTTTTCTACTAACATAGTTTAGATTTTTTGAGTCAATACCTTTCCTGATGCCTTTCAAATTTCACTGTTATTCTTCTATCCTGACAGGTTCAAGCAGTCGCTTGGAATCATCATGTACCACGAGTTCTTCTCAGTGGTTCATTTGATCATACTGTGGTCTTGGTAATGATCTAACGTTCCTTAGTTACTCTGCTTTTATGTATTCTTTTTCTCTGGCATTGAATACTTACTATGTGTCTTTGGTTGATGAAAGAGGCGTTCTTTTGAAAATGAATATATTGGAATCTTCAGTCGTCTTTTTTTTTTCCGATAAAAACTCATATGGTTATCTAATATTTTAATGTTTTTGATGCTATGACATTTTGCAGAAGGATGTAAGGATACCATCACATTCTGGTTATAAGTGGTCAGTCACAGCTGATGTTGAGAGCTTGGCATGGGATCCACACACTGAGCACTCTTTTGTGGTGCGTTATGGTTAATTTTGATTTCTTATTTTGTTGGATGAATTATTGGCTGTGGTTACCTAGATGCACTTGGTTTAGTTTCACTAATTGTGGTTAATTGTCCTGTTAGGTGAGTCTTGAAGATGGTCTTGTCAAGTGTTTTGATGTTCGGACTGCTAAGTCTGATTCCACATCTGACTTGAGTTCAACCTTTACTCTTCATGCACATGATAAAGCTGTGACCTCAGTATCCTATAATCTGTCAGCACCTAATGTATGTATTTTTGGCATTTTGGTAAGAATACCAACTTATTATGTACTTTTAAGTTTAACCAGACCCTGTTGACTTCATGCAGCTTCTTGCTACTGGATCCATGGACAAAATGGTAATTGTGAAGTCCGTTTGTTGTGTTCCTGTATACTGTATACTGCAGAATCGGAATTTATCTCATTTGACTGCTATTATTTGTTGCAGGTAAAGCTTTGGGATTTAACGAACAACCAACCATCTTGTGTAGCATCTAAAACTCCCAAAACTGTTAAGTTTTTTATTTTGTTCCCCCAGATATGTCTCCTGGGAAAGTATCATCTGATATGAATTTTGATGCTGTGTTATATTACTGCTGATGACTTCTTTTTTGTGGTGTTGTATAGGGAGCTGTATTTTCTGTTTCTTTCTCAGAGGACGACCCCTTCGTCTTGGCTATGGGAGGCTCAAAGGGAAAATTGGAAGTGAGTGAAAGGGCCAATGAAATTCAACTTCTGTATTCTCGAGACTTCTGTATTCTCGATAATTCTTTCTTTGTGAAATTGACTGTTGTTACTAATACTTTATAGGTTTGGGACACCTTATCTGATTCTGGCATCTCTCGGCGATATGAAAATTACAACAAGAATAGACTCAAGTCTGGTTCTTGATGTGATAGAGTTACATAGTCTTCCGCCCTCTCTGTCCATTAAAGAAGATGGTTGGACTAGGAACTGCCGAATGGTGAACAAGTTGTGTTCCTTGTATCAATTTTGGAACTCGCTGCAAGGCGGAAACGTCTACCCTTCATATGCTACTGGTAGTTTAGGAGTATTTAAATTGCAACAGTAGTTACGAAATTGGTTGAAAGCATATATTAAGGATGCCCCTTCATAATTCTTGTATTTAGCATCGTTACAAGTTTTGAAAGAAACTACATTAAACATCCGTTCTTAAGTCTTGGGTCATGGGTTGTTTCAATTTTTATCGCTGTACTTGACTTATTGCTCTTATTGCGTGTGAAGAGCAAGTTGAGTTGCAGCATCTTCTTGCACACTGCAGTCGAACCTGTGCGAGGAGTGATGACAATGTCCGAGCTTGTCCTCTATTGTTTATATAATTAATTTTGGCAAAATGTTTTGTCTCTTGTGGGTAAATACTTTAACTTTATGGTTATCTAAAAATACCTAGTATGTAAATAACATTATTTGTACGTTAAAGGCAGATTAAGTGGATGAACATTTTAAAAGGACTGCTATTTTGATTCTAAGTCATGTATAAAAATTTTCAAAATGACTAAATGTATGTTTTGAAAAGGTTAAAATCTTTTAAGAAAATTTATTTCAATGCTTTACGATTTTCTTTAAAAAAAACGTAATTTAATTACACCAGTTCAGCCCAAACTGGAAAGCCTAGCTTATTGCGATCTCGTGAAGGGAACCTCTCAAAACATTATGCTCAGAAGCAGTTCAACAGCTTTTCAGGTTCCATCTTCTATTCTTTTTTCCTACCTCCTCTGTCTTTACTCATCTCATTCAAATAAGTAAATATTCTGCCTTTCTCCATATATTATTATTGGGTAAGCTTCTATTACCATCGTCAATATCAACAATAAGACAAGTAAAATCTGTAATCTCCTCTTTAATCTGAAAGCTAGTCTCAAATTTATATGTGGAACATCTCCCGATAAAAATTTAAAAAAGTACCTATTTCTATTTGGTCTTTGTTGAACAAGGCTTGTACATCTATAATAATACTACTAAAAGTACAAACGTACATGAATTAGAAGAAAAAAAAAACACTGCTACATCTCTCCTTATGGGGATGGCTTGTGTTGTGTGTCTACAGAGAGAAAGAAAGATTAAAAAAGAAAAAAAAAAAGAAAAATCTGTTGAAGGAGGGCATTAATCAATTGTTGTGCATGTTAGCCGAAGAGTCTAGTCTTTGCAGGTGTGCAAGCAGGAGCTTTTCCTGTAATTATGGGCTTGACATTGCGACATATAGCTGTTGCTGAGCTCCGTTGAATGTGAGATCAATATCACTTAGTGTCACTGCCTCACATGGTACACCACTGCTGCATATCAGACTCACCCCTTCCTTGCTTCCTGAAGTCCCCTTTATGTTCTTGAAGCTAACCTTGCTTATCTTTATCTTTGATGGACTCTGATCCATTGCAACCATGCACAAAAATACTCAAGATAAAATAATGTATAATTAAGAATCCTAAAGATTAGTGGTTTAGATTAAAACATATCTAGCATGCATGCATGATTATAGACAGGGTAATGGATGAATATATATTACTGATTCCAAGGACAATACTCCTGGTCTATGATTATGGGGTTCCTGACATTAACCATGGTAATATCTTCAACATTAATGTCAGTGATAGGAGAAGTTCCTGGTGCACTAGGCCAAGTCTTGATCCTCACACCATTGTCCGTATTAGTCATAGTGCAATTTTTCATTATAATAGTTTCCACAGGCTCTTCAGTTGTGTACTTGCCAAGGCTTCCAACACTAAGGCCATGGCCTGGTCCACAGTTCACATTTTGGATGGTTATCTGCTTGCCGCCATCACCCATTGAGATGCAGTTGTCTCCGGTGGCAATGTTGGTGTTGAGGATCTTCACATCAGTTGATCTTCCCACGCGAATCCCATCAGTGTTGAGGCTGTTGCCCGGAGCACTGACATGGAAGCCATCAAATGTTATGTTGGTGCACCCCAAAACACCTACATGAAAGCTTTTGCTGTCTTTGGAAGTTATGTCCCAATAACCGAATGTTTTAGTAAACCAAAACCGATATTCTGTTGACATTTCACAAGAAACACAATTTATTAGCATGTTCTTTGAATGTAATGTACTACTTTAAAGAGTTCTGACATGACATGATCCTAGAATAAGAGAAAAATCTTGTTTTATATTCATAGTTTGGTATATCTGTTTTATAGATTTTCCTATTTCTTCAATAGATTTTGAATGAAATAAGTTTATATGTCAAATAATAAACGGGATACACAAGACTTTTTCTCTTGCTCTAAAAGCGCCTAAAGTTTTCCCCTACCACTCATGTGACACTCAAATGAAAATGGGCATATTATTTACCAAAGGACGCCACTTGCAGTTGGGGTTTTGTCCACAATCATTTTGTTTCCAAGCAGTTGCACCTTGACCATCGAAAGTACCATGACCTGATACGGTAAGGAAGTCAACGTATTCAAAATTAATCCATTGATAAGCCCCATTGAGGTCGCTTGGGTTTGGGGGTGCTTGAATTGTGCCTTCAACATTAAACTCAATGGGAGCCTTACAAGGGCCTTTTGAATTCTACTTTCTTCATCTTGTATGTCCCACTACCGATCACAATTCTGCTTGGTGTTGTTGCTGCACATGCTTCTTGCCAAGCGGCTGTCAATGCCTTGAGAGAACATAAATACAAATATTTAAATAATAATAATAATAATGATGATGATGATGATGATGTAGCAATTTATGGTTCAATGCCACATTAAACTTGAACCTTTGAAGAATGAACCTTACCCTCACCACCCCACTTAACCCATTAACAATAAAGTCTATTCCAAATGTTGAAATTGTGATGAGACCATATCTCCCAACGGCTGAAGTTATGGGTTGGGGGACATGAATGGTTCTATTATTCCTCTAATAAGGATCATACTTCAACTAAGGATCTTACCTGGGTAATATCTGCATTTGGTGTCCCCACCAAATTTTTTTATGTCAATGTCAGCAGATTGAGCTGTACCAGACGTAGCCAGCAGTAAGAATAAAACAAATGTTGTGGGAACTCTGTCTTCTTGCACTTCTAAGTTAGAATGTTGTTTTGCAATTATGGTGGAACACTATTATACTGGATTTGCTAAGCTTCAAAACCGTTGACAATAAATAAACTACAATTTTTAAGTAATCTCTTTCTAAAATATTGACAGTAAGTATTTTTATTATTATATATTTGAATATAAAATAATTTATTTATAAGTTACTTTTTAAAAGTTATTTTTATATAAGAGCTTAAATAAGTTATTTAACCAAATGGGATCTTAATAAAATATATAATAAATTGTTCTATAAACAAGATACTTATAATTAAATTGTTTCTAATAACAAAATCCGTTTGGAATATAATTGTTTTTTGAACAAATTATAATCATAACAAAAAGAGACGAAGTTGAATCAAATAAGACCTTTTTTCATATAATTAGAAAGTATTATAAAAAAAAATTTCTCAATTTTAAATTTATTTTATTATAATTATTTATTGTTAAATTTTGATTGGTAGATAGACCAAAGTGAAACACTATAAAACCTCATTATATTTAAAAAATTGCTATAAGTATTTCTTCTTGCTATTTTGCATAGAAGAAAGGAAACCGCCAAGTCACTTTATTTCGACTGGGAAGACCAGTGTTAGAGTTAAGCTCTAAAATGTGGAAAAGTCAAAAGGGTCAGGATTCGGGAAAAATTAGTGAATCAAGGGTTGGATTGGTTTGAATTTTTTTTTTTGAATTTTTTTTTGAATTTTTTTTCAAAGCTTAAATATTGATATCTTATCACTACAAAGCAAAAAAAAAAAAAAAACCAAAGAAGTACTAACAAAAATTGTTGTTATTATTCTTCTCTTTCATTTTAAATTACTTTCTCATAAGACAAGCTAACACTAATAAATATTATTTTTGAGTACTTTGTGGTTATGTTGTAAGACTGAAACTAGAAAAATTTTATATGGATTATGTTTATTTTTATAACTAAATATTTTTTGTTGATTATGTTAATATTAATGATTTAATATATTTATTATATTCTAATTAATCATATATATATATTTACATATATTTTTTATTATATTTCGATTTGAATTTGTCCTTCAGCTAACTTTCAAAATATTTGACCAGTTCGAATCCAGTCTAATTTCCTCTTCTTTGCTATTTTGCGATGCTGCAGCGTGTTCTTTATAACGGCGTAACAGAGGACACAAGAAGTGGGTGAAGGATGCAACAACAACATAACGGAGGACATGGCTACAACAGAACAGAGGACGCGGCAGGTGGATGGTGTGGCGACATAGAGGAGGGGCTCTCCGTAACGACAACACAGCAAAGGACACGGCATGGGTGAGTGTTGCGGTTCTTGTTTTATGGTGGTGTTGTGACGCAGAGAGGGACTAGGGTGATGGTGCATCACAGCATTGAAATGGGTAGAAGAAAATGTAATGAAAGAGTTGGGCGTTGTTTTTGTTTGCCATGGCTTAAGCGTAAAAAGAAGGCATATGTCATTAATATTACAAACATACCACTACATTTTCACTGTTTTCATCTTTCAACTATTAAAAATGAAAATGAAGAAAACATGAAATTGTTGTTTTCAGTTTCGTGGATCTTTTAGGAAATATTTCCATGAAGACGTTTTCTCCGAGATATAACCAAACATAATTTTGGGTTTATTTTCATCTTTATTGAAAATGAAAACAGAAAATGCTTAAACCAAACTCACTCTAATACTTTTGTTGGATACTTTCCCCATTTAAGCAAGTTTATGGTCTTAGGCAAAAGATGTGGAGCAAGCAACCTTCAACTATCATCTTATTTCTAGTTAACGTTATTAGTTAGATCTTAGTGAAATATGTGTTTTTTTTTTCGGACATGCAATATGTTCGAATGTGCATCTCGCTGCTATGAATATAATTTAAAACTAAAACATAAAGGAAGCACCTCGGTTTAATTATCGTTCTTATTTTCTACTAAAAAAATACAAAACCTCCATCCATCTTTCAATCTTGTCTCGAGAACAAGGTCCAACAAGGATGATCTGACTCACTCAGGTACAATTAAACACACAAAACCATAACTCAAAGAAGCTTAACACCAGCATCCCTGAGAGAATCAATAACGGCCTTAACCTTCCCATGGTATTTCTGTTCTCTCTTCAAGTGAATAGAAACAGCAGGAATGTCCTTAAGTAAAAGCCGCTCGGCTAGTATCTTCCCAATCTTTGCAGCTGCGGCCACATCGCGTGTAGTTTCCAAGCTTGATCTCAAGGCTTTCTCCTGTGAGCTTGCAGAAGAGGCTACAGTAGCAGTTGGTGTATGTATCACCTGGGCACTCACATACTTATTGGTGAAATGCATCCTCAGAACATAAGGTTTGAGAAATTTTGTAATCCTGGGAGGCCTGACTGGAGGTGGGATAACCATATCTGTTCTGCAATGTAACCCATGTCAGAAACAAGTATATGTCAAAACAAATTCCACTTTTGTGTCATATTTCTAGCATATCACACATAAATAATCATCAGCAGTCTCAAAAAATATCTCTCTCATTCTCTCTGCCACAGATGAAAACTATATATCAAATAAAGAAGCCAAGCATTTCAATGTATCACAAAATATAACTTATCATTTTTTTTCTACATAGAAAATGCAAAATTCAGAATATCACCTAAATATAAACTTTTGTCCCTTCTGACAGTCTCCCGCTTGTTATTTGACGTGGGCTATGTACCATCTATCTTTCAAGTTTTCAATATAACCTATCAGGTTGAGGAGGACTCTCAGAGTCTCAGCTAAGTTGGTAAAAACCCCAAAATTTTACCAAATGTAAAAGAGGTAAGCATAGGGATTGTTTGAGTTTCTAAGCAAGCAACTAGAAATTTAGAGGAAAGTTATATCAATGTTAACAGTAGGAAGAAATGAAGAAAAACTAGGAACAGTAGGGACAAAAAAAAAAACTTAGTTCACAAGAGATCAAGTTTTGCTAAACTATCGACTCTCAAAATCGCCAACTTATGTGCACCACATTGGGTCCTTTTTCTGTTCATTTTTTTCCCTTGGAATTGGAGACTACAAGGCAGTATTACCTAGTAATTTCCTTTGTTTCCAAGACACCAAAAGGGCAACTCATCCACTAACTGAAGGGCACACAAAACCACAGGATACAAGGCATCAAGTATCCAAAGGAGAGAATAATAAACGAGAAGTGTCCTCAGATAATAGATAGATAGTGAGGAACTCTGCAGCTTGGACTATAAGCCACGTTCGGGAAACAAAACACCTTTTTTTCTGGGATATATACTCGTTTTCTATTTCCTGATAACAATTAATCTTCTATTTTTTATTTTTCGTAAGCTGATTCAAACCTAAACTAAGCTAATGGAAACAAGCACCTATTCCCAATATGCTAATTAATCTGGCTGGCCAATCCTCCTCAGCATCAACATTGCAACTACACTACAGCGTCTAAAAAATTCAGATTCATCCTATTGAAACCCAAAAAAAAAGAATAAATAAATAAACAACGAAAAAGAGCAAAGAAAGGAACTAAAATTTTGAAAATAAAAAGAACCCATTTCATTTCTGAGGGAAAAAAAAAATCAATTCTTCGTCGGCAACTTTCATCAAACAGGTGAGGAGCAAGTACAAAAAATGACTGAATAAACCAAATGGGAAAGCAGAGAACCCTAGTAATAACAGCGTAATAGCAATAGTAATAGTAATAGAAGAAGAAGAAGAATAGAGGGAGCGTACCTACCGGAGACTGTCAACGGGTGGCAGCAAGTATCGGAGAGCCTTCCCTCCTTCCTTCCTTCACGTGCCCTGCGCTGCGCTCACTCTCACTCTGTGAATGAAAGAAAGCAAGAGCAAATTTTTATTGAGAGAGCAAATTTTTGTTCACCCTTACTGCACTTTTTTATTTCTTTTAATTTTTTGTTATTTAATTTTTACCTTTTTAAACATAATCATTATTCATTAAGAGAGCAATTTTTTTATTATTTACATGTGTTTCAAATTTTATTTTGTTGAATTTTTAGAGTATTATTAAACAAAGAAAATTAATTATCAATAATAACAAAAATTTATTGTTATTATTAAGCAAGTAGGGATTACATAACATAGATATAAAACAAAATATAAAAATAAAGTAAAATGTATCACGTTTTCATCTTTTAAAAAGTGGGTGTGTGTATTTTGAAAACATAGAGGAGTTTGTGTATTAAGCATATTTAAACAGAAAGGAGAATGCAATTTGCTAAAAAAAAAAATTATAATAGGTAAAAAGGATTTTGTTAAATTTATTTGACTGAGTGTTATGTTTATTTATTTATTTTTGAATGAACAAATGAATTTTATTATTCTATTCCATAAAATAATCATCCTTTATTTGTCAATATTATGATTGTGTATCTTTTCTAATTCTAAGTAGTAACTTACATTTTAATGTAAAATCTTAAACAATATAGACATGGTTGTGGCAATAATTCAAAGAGCTAAATTTTTATGTATTCACATGTGATTATTATAATGAGTACTTATAAAGATTTTATGCTTTCTTATTCTATTGGCTTAAGCATGTAAGTTTATTTTACATTGTTAATGTATGCCCTAATTAAAATATGGCACAATAATTGTAATACCTCTATTTTTGAGGGAAAAAAAGTTAGTTATAAACAAAACACACTGCATAAGAGGATTAATCTCAACCTCAAAAAAGTTGAGATTAATCACAACACTTCTCAAAATTTGATGCTTGGAAAATTGAGTAGCAAATTAGCTTGCAAACTTTGTGCATGATATAGATCACTTGGGTGTTCATATTTTAGATGGATCTCCAAGGATTGTGGTAGCCTATTCTTAGAAGAGACGTTTACTGTCACTTTGTCAATAACACAAAGTATGATGTACCACACAATGTAACTAAATGTTGAAAAAATGTGGTTAAATATATGTACATTTAGTCACACTTTGTAAATGAAACTTAATATTTGGTGTGTGATATAACATATTTCACATGTTATACCATAGTCTTGGCCTTTTGTGTCTCTATCTTGAGAACTACAACTCTACAAGCTAATCTTAGGGGTGCTAGCCTATTGAATCTACCCAAAAAAAGGGAGAAACTCATAGGTAGTGTTTGAAATTATTAAAATTAGGAAAAAGTTTAATTTGATTGAATTGATAAGTTGAATATTATATATGTTTAAAATGATTAAATAGGAAATAGAATTGAATTGATTTGGAAATTAATTTTTATGTCTAAAATGCAATAGGTTGTGTTTGAAATTATTAAAGTGTTTAAATTTTAAAATCAATTAATTTACAAATCTTACCTAAAATAAAAGGATTTCAAAATCAAAAGAATAATATTTTATGAAATTACAATTCAATTTTTTTAATTCCAAACAAATAATTTAATTTGTAAATCAAATCATTTCCATTTTTACGTCATTCCAAACGCACATAAAAATCTCACATACATTATATATAATTTTTTTGTTATTTGTCATAGAGATTAATTTTGATGTACTATTTAAATAAATTCGTTTTACATTGTTAATGTGTGAATTTAAACTCTAATTTGAAAAATGGCATGATAATTGCAATAACTACTTTTTAAGGAAAAAAATTAAAATTGGTTATAAATAATAACACACTTAATAAAAGGATAATTCTTAACACCTTGAACAAGTTGTGATTAATCTCAACACTTCGTACAAATATAGGTTGGTAGAATCTATTTGAGTATAAACTCTCAATTTGGCCCACAATGGAATTTGCTGGGAATTGAGTAGCAATTGGTCTGCAAACTTCGTGCGTGATATTGATCACTTGGATGTTCATAATTTAGATAGATCTCCAAGGATTGTGCTAGCTTATTGCTTAAAGATACTTTTAGTGTCTCTATTTTGGAGAATTGAAAGCTCATCTCTTAAGTGATACATGCTCCATAAGGTAAAGGGAAATAATATTTGTATGCACAGTGCGTACAACACCACATGCATTCATAGCCCTTGATTTGATATAAAGGGTTTTAAAAAAAATTCAAAAATAAAACAAAAAATGTCCATGAATGCATCAAAATAACACCCCTCTAAGATAAATTGATTATGTTGATCGAGAAGATGTCCATGAATGCGTCAAAATAACATCCTTCTAAGGTAAATTGATATTTCACCCCATTGCAAAGGAATTCAATATGGTGGGACACACAATATTAAGAGTATATCATAAATAATTGTGATTTGATCGTAATGAGACGTGACATTTATAGAAAGAATCTATGTTAATTAGTTGATAGGAGTTAAAATAAATTGATTGTTATATTTAATTTAGATTTTGAATTGGTTAAGTTTATTTTAATTTAAATCAAATTTGATCTTAATCTTGTCCAGACCAAATCTGATCTAAATCGTGATTATGGGTCAATGCAAGTCTACCAATAAAGAGAGAGAAACTCATAAAGAAGTGTAAAAATAAAACAGAAATGAAATACAAACATTTTTTTATTGTGTTTCATAGTATTCTAGATTCTTTTTCAAAAATAACTTTGAATGTGTGTTTAAATTATGTTAGTCACAATA
This sequence comes from Dalbergia oliveri, assembly GCA_030441495.1. Classification (NCBI taxonomy): domain Eukaryota; kingdom Viridiplantae; phylum Streptophyta; class Magnoliopsida; order Fabales; family Fabaceae; genus Dalbergia; species Dalbergia oliveri. The sequence continues at coordinate 25,846,283 of JAMLFY010000014.1, read as the reverse complement.
TGGTGGCAAATGGAAATAGGTTCTAGTCCGAGCCTTTCAAGTGAGTGGGTACATGGGATGAAACCCATTATAGTGTACTCTTGATGGATTGATATTAGTACCTAGAGAACTATTCTTTTTGTGGCGGCTTTGAGTGTTGCAACTCCCAAAGGGGCACACAACCCCTACTAGAGATAGCCTAAAGGTTGATGGGAAAACCTCACCCTTTTTGGATGAGGGATGCCCTATCAAAAAAGAGAGAGTAAAACCTTTAAGGAGACCCAGTTTAGAAACATACCCAACTTTGACCCATGACCCACTCTAGACATTCCAAAAATGGTATCAATGTTAACCATGACTAAACAAGAAGTCCCTTTTAATTGTTCCTGTAGAGCCCATCCCCAAAAACTATAGTAGTCATCTCTTTATGTCTTGTCAATAGTGTCTTGGAAGCTCAATAATAAACGGTTCACAACAACTATCTTCTCCATGGTGAAAAGGGGAAATGGATTGAGTTTGACCAAGCGGGAGAACAAGAGAAAATGTAGGAGAGAAAGACAAAAAAAAAAAAATACAACACACACAGAGAACCCATCCAAGAGGGATTTTCCATGGAAAAAGGGATAAAAAAAGAGAGAATGAGAGGATTTTCAGAATGCTTGGAGCCCATAGCACCTATGAACCCATCCATTTCAGAGCTCTTAAAGAACCCACTCTCTACTTCATGATTATTAACCCAAAACCAAGGAAAAACCCACCATCATTGTATCATTTCCTCTCCAAATCAATACTCATGCTCTAAAAATCATCCCGCCATGTCAATCTTGCTAAAAGCCATAGGCCCATATTGAGAACCAAGAGAAAACACGAGAACCCATTAGAAGAGAGCACTCAAAAACTGACAAGCATCCTTGCACCGTGGAAATTGAAAGGTTTCCAGTCATCCTTCATCCACCTCTAAGGCTGGTAGCACTCGTTCTCTGCTAAGGCCACATGGGAGGAGTTCCTAACTTCTACCATTGCTCATTATTTTCTTGTAAGTTTACAAACCCATAGATTAAAGTCTTGTTTATCATCATTAAACCACTCCCAAAACTCTGGTCTAAAACACATAGAAATTAATTTTGATGCATCATTATCTTTTGTTACTATTTTTAGATGAATGAGTTATATGACATATACTCTCTCCCAGGATGGTTATAAAAAAATTAGGAAAGAATAGATATGCACACGTCACCTTTGCACACATAAGAGTCCCTTCATAAGATCTCTGAACAACTCACCTTGGTTTTCTCATTCCCAAAATAACCACTTTGCATTTTTATATGTACATTCATACATTACATTACAAGCAAACATAATAACAACCGTATGTCAATCATCCCACTCGTGCCCTCCTTCCTTTTCTTTCTTTCTTTCTCTCTCTCTCTTTTTTTTTTGTTTCTATGCAACGCAAACACAACAAATACAAATGCCAATGGCAATGGAAAACCCTAGTTGCAATTCTATTAGAGAAAGATGATCAAAACATGAAAGGCCTCTTCAAGAACAAGCCTCGATCCCTGTGGAGCTCGTACAACATGCGCGCGAACTCCTTGTGCTCTTCAACACCAAAATAGACATTCGTGAACATAAGCGTGAAGAGAAGGTCATTCATTCTATAATATGTATTATTTATTTATTTATTTTTTAAGCTCCAATACTTATTATTTCGTGTTGTGTGATATTAATCAATTGATGATATTTAATTACCACAGCTTCATTTTTTTTTTAATGCTTGATGAAGCTAATTCATTTAACCACCCTCTTGAGATCAGAGAGGAATAGAAAGTAGTCACAACAAAATGTGCTGAAAAATTTTGCTCTTTGCAATAGGATGGTGTTAATATTTGATAGATAAACATTTTTTCCTACCTAGCTATTTGTTAGTTATCACCACCAACACATCATGATTTGTAATATAGATATTGATAAGTGTATATTATTATGAGATTATGAGATTCAATTTTTCTCTTAACTATTTTTTTTCTTTTAAGTGTTCTATTTTTGTTGCTTCCAATTCAAATGATGGGGCTCCACGGTGAAATGCTAAAATACATGCAAGAAAGAAAGAACAAATCAAGAGACAAAAATGCTTATAAAAAAAATGAAACACCAAAAGCATCCTATTCATATAGACCTCCAAGTTAAAAAAGAATACATGAACAAAAATGATTTTGTTATCATTGGAACCTTTGACCTTATTATATCTGCATGCCAAAATATTGCTAGTGTCTTGATATTTGAAATGTGCTTTGCATTTGCAGCTGCTGACAGACCTAAGCAAGACAATATTAGAGATGAGAACGGTTCTTTATGGAAACGGTGAGTCAGAGCCAAATCCTGATGCATGTGCTCAGGTCACACAGGAGTTTTTCAGAGAGGACACATTTCGTATTCTTATCATCTTTCTTCCAAATCTCAAACTTGGGGTATGCATATCTAACCTTGCATTTTATTACCAACCCTTCAAATATAATTCGCAAGCTCAGTGCCTTAGATATATTACGTGCACATTTTAATGTTTCAGACAATTCTCTTCATTTAGCTAGGGTATTTTAATCTAATTTAGATGTATTTTCATTGAATCATATTTTGCTACATATAAAAAATATTTGACTCTTGTAAGTTTTAATCAATAGATTAGAAGTTGTATATATAATAGCACATGATTGGATCATTATAATATACTTTATGTTGATAATATATCAAATATTTTTTTCTTCCTAATATGCTTACTGCATAAGAATGCATGATATATATGTTGGTTCTTATGCAGCCGCCAAGATGCTACTCATGTGATTGCAAACTTGCAAAGGCAGAGAGTTAATTCACGGCTAATTGCTTCACAGTACTTGGAAGATAATTTAGATCTTGCGGATATGCTGATACATGGGTAAACTTTATCATATATGAATGTTGAAATTTGAAGTGTTGATCATTTTTATGCATTAAATGGTTAACAACAGAAGTTGATTTTATTAATTAGTTATGAAGAAGACGGTGACATTGCTTTGACGTATGGTGCCGTTGCAAGAGAGTGCATACGCCACCAAAGCGTTGCAAAGTAAGAAGCTAGCTACTTGAATTAACCATCTGTTTATTAATTAATTAATGGGTAAATTACATTTCTGAGGTTTGTGGAAATGCGCTACAGTTCTATTTTCAGGCACCACATTCCTTGTCAAATTTTAAGTATTTATATTAGTTTTCCTTCTATTCATAGAACATTGATAATAAACTTAATAAATGCCATTTTTTTTATATTAACTGTTTTTAATTAATAAAATTATAAAAATACCCTAAACTTAATAGAGTGGGTACATGTATTTCTTATAATTTTATTAATTAAAACAGTTAATATCACAAAATATCATTATTGTTAATTTTATTAAGCGTTTTGTAATGAGAGTGAAACTATAATATAAATACTTAAAATTTGGCAAGGGGTGTGAGTGGTGACAAAAGGGTGTGAGTTGTATTTAATAAATCTCAAGAAGGTGAGTGTAATTTACCCTTAACTAATTTATGTAATTGATGAAATTTCAATATTTTATTAATCTCTTTTCTTGCTCCAACGCTTAATTTATGTTTCTCAGGTATGTATTGGAATCAGAGCACATGAAGAAGTTTTTTGACTACATTCAATTACCGAATTTTGAAATTGCCTCAGATGCTGTCTCAACTTTTAAAGTAAGCTTATGATTCCATTCCTTTTAATTTCCACGCATAAATCTTTGGACATACTAAAACACACGGGATAAATATGTGTGTATTTTCTTGTTTTGCATCTTCTTTTGTCCATTGTTCTATATGATATCCAAAACTTTGAACTCTTGAGGCTTAGATTCACTGATGTATCTATCAATATCTATGTGAAGAACTCTTCATATTTATAATTTAGGACTATGTTACGTTAGAATTATTTTCCATAGATAGATTTAGACAATTAAAACTGATAAGCGAAAACCATACTATTTAATGATGTTACATTATTGTAATTTGCTCCTACATGTTCATCCATTCCCTGATTGATGTACACAGGAGCTACTGACAAGGCACAAATCCACAGCATCAGAATTTCTTTCCAAAAATTATGAATGGGTAAGTGCACCATACAAACTCCTAGTACTTACGATGGCTATATATATATATATATATATGTTAGTTTCTGCATACATAATGAGTGTAGAAAAAGCAATCCAGGCTACAAAAGACAGAAGATGGATATGATTTTTCCCTACCATTTTTTTGGTTCAAAATTGTAAGTTTTATGTTTTCATCGATAGCTTAATTAAGATAGTATCAATTGAAACGTGTTATTCTCTGGATGTCATCATCAGTTTTTCAAAGAGTACAACTCTCAGTTGCTGGAATCTACCAGTTATTTCACTAGACGACTTGCTATCAAGGTATAAATAATTCTTTGATTCTTTAAACACAATTGTGTTTTGAAGACCATCTTAATCATAGTAATCAAATATTATTATTATTATTATGTGGCAGTTATTGGGGGATATGTTGTTGGATCGCTCCAATTCTGCTGTAATGGTTCGGTATGTGAGCTCAAGGGCTAACATGATGATCCTCATGAACCTCCTAAGAGTATGCTTTCTCCTACACCCACATTTTCCTATAACTTGCATAACATAAAACATAAGTACTTGTTTGTTTACACCATACCCCTTTCTTCATCTTCTTAATTGCAGGATTCTAACAAGACAATTCAGTTCGAAACCTTCCATGTTTTCAAGGTGTGTTATGGATCATGCATTTCGTTATGTCCTTCTAAGAAAATAGTCAAAATACTATCGTCTATAGATTAAAATTTTTTGTCAGAATTTAATTGCCGGGATCATGTTGCTTGTTTAATGACACTTAAATGAATAAGTAGGTTCGGCAACTTCATTTTATTTATCAATCACGCATGATTTCTGTTAAAAGTTCTGGGAGTATTTTTCTGACGGTACAACATTAGTCCTGCTTAATTCTAAATTGAGTGTTATTGTGTTTGAGTCTAACTATATTTTGGTATTGACAGTTGTTCGTTGCAAATCAAAACAAGCCTCCTGAGGTTGTCAGTATACTTGTCACAAACAAGCATAAGCTTTTGCAATTCTTTTCTAACTTCAATAGCGACAGAGGTATAATAATTAAGACATTAATTGTCTTCATTTCTAGCTAATATGTGATACTAGTACTATTTTTCATTTTGAAGCTGCGATTGTGAGTGTTAGCTTTAATGAATTTGGTTTTGTTTTCTTTCATTTGCAGCGGACGAGCAATTTCAAGCAGATAGACGGCAAGTGATTAGCGAGATAATTAGTCTTGAGCATAAGGATCGCCCATGCACATCTTTGGACAATTGTGAAGTTAAATGTTGAATACTAATTCCTGCCCGAATTTTCCTTAGCTACTATGTAAATGCTGATTCGCTCATTGTTCTTCTAATCTTCTCTTTCGAGACATGTCGTGCCATTTGGGAAGAAAATTAATTATAACACTTCTATGTAAATAGATGATACAATGGATTTTGACTATGTTAATACTTGAGCTATCAAACATTTATTTTTAGGTAAAAGGTATCCATGGCCGTGGAAGCAATGAGTACTTACCAATCTTCTTCGAGGCATAGAACCATATAGATGGATTTTCAATTAAAGAGTGTTTAATTTTTTTTGGGATCGCCCACCCGGTGTCCAGCTTGAAATGTTGACTAATTCAAATTCAAATTCCTGCGAGCTCAAGCGGGGTGACTTCACAGATGACATCTCATTCTTGTCCCTTCAAGGATTGAATCCATGATGAGATGGTTAAGGGAATATACCCCTTTTGCCACCCATTTAATACAATGGATTTTGTTGTAAGAGTTAACCACGTCAAAAAAAGAAAAAGAAGAAGAGGAATTGCGTGTGTAAAACCCAAGAAAAGTTTACAAATCAGCCTAGCCCAACATGGGTGAGTTGGGCTACAGGGTTTAATTAAGTTCTTCTGCTTTGGGTCCAAATTTTATGTCGACACCCAGTTATTTCAAATAAACGTGGCCCAGTCCTATGTGTAGGTGCAGTATAATAATATGGAAATAAAAAAATTATAAAATTAGAGTTTATAAGGATTTTTTCTATTCTATTAGAATATGAAGTTCTTGGAAGTGTAAATTACATTTTCGGGACCAAAGGTAATCTCAAGGAATTTACTTCACTGTTCAATAATTACTTTGTTAAAAACAAGATTTTACATTGAACATCATAAAAGTGTAGTAAAATACAAAGTACTAAATTAAACACCCCAAAGGGCTAATTTAAGGAATCCAAACAAAAAAGAGCTGATTTAAATTATTATTTTTAACTTTAAGAATTAAATTATTGGATGATACATGTGATTTATTGAAAACAGAGAGTAAATTTTACTTTTCACTCAAAACAAATCCGTTCCGTGGAGATAAAATAGTAGACAAAAAATAACATTTTTTTTTTTTTTAAATTGATTTGAGAAAGAGTTTGTCAAAAACCCTAAACCCTCTTGCTCGTTCCTCTTTTCCTCCTTCTTCTTGTTCTTCTTCCGTAGCGCCACGTCTGCGAAAGGGTTAGGGTTCTTCGTGTGCGATCAGTCACCAATCAAATCAATCAATCAATCATAGTATTGTTGCTGCCTCCAATTCACTCTTTCTGGGAAGTGAAAACTCTGATCTCCATTTCCATCTCCATCTCAGTGAGTAAGTATAGCTGAGCTGAACTGAGCTAAGCTTCTCTCTCTCGCAAGTGCATGCCGAATCAAATCAATGCTACAAATTCCGATTTGATTTTTTATTTCTTTGTCCCTCACTACTTCATTTCTATATAGCTCTGCGATGATGCTGGCCCTTTCGAGAGGCCTCGTTTCTCGTCTCCAACTTTTCGCAGCCGATTCTGCGGCGGCGGCGGCGGCCACAGCTTCCCCTCTCCGATTTCTGAGGGATTCAGCAGCTCGGATGCCGTTGCTGTAGAGACTCGTGTTATCGATGCGAAGCCTGGGGTCATGACTCCAATTCCAAACGAACTGGGGTTATAGCGGTGAAGTGTGGAATGAATGCACTCTGGGACAAATGGGGTGCGAGGATTCCAATCACTGTGCTTTGGATTGATGATAATATCGTTTCTCAGGTTAAGACCCCCGAAAAGGAAGGGATATGTGCTCTCCAGGTGCGTTCCTTTTCTCCTTGCGTTGCCATTTTTTTTAAATTGTGAAATTTGTGGTTGCTTTGATAGTTTGACAGTTTATGCATGCAATTTTACTAGGAAATTTCGAGATCAACCATTCTGTTATTGGTTTTGAATTTCGTGCCACTTTGAAGCATAGGTACCAGCTTTGCCGTATGGTAATGTATAGGCGTTTCGTTTTCTGTACCCAATTTGTATGTTCTAGGACTAAATTACAAGTACTTCTTTATAGAGAATTCGGTATGCTCCGATGAGCATTGAGTGGAATTTGGTATGCGGTACATAGGGTGATTGAGAGAACCTGGTAACTGTGCTTAGAAGTATTTCTAGATTGAATGGAAGAGTAAATGCATTGAGGACGATCCTTGCTTGTTAATTGAGCTTGAACATGATAACTTGAATACTGTGAATTTCATTTGCCCCCAGGATTATTGTTATTTTATCTTGGTGATTGTATAATGGTTAAGTTTGCATGTATCTAATTATAACCTTCCTTGCTGCTTTGTTTCTAGTTAGATTGGTTGTGGACAGAAGAAGGAGAAACATTTGACGAAGCCTGAAGTGGGTCATTTTCGGGCTCAAGGAGTTCCGATGAAGAGGAAGCTTAGGGAGTTTCCGGTGACAGAGGATGCTCTTCTCCCTGTGGGTACATCACTTAATGTTCGCCATTTTGTTCCAGGCCAGTATGTTGATGTCACGGGAATCACAAAAGGAAAAGGTTTTCAGGTGCTTTTCTCTTTCCTTCGTATTAAATATTGCTCATACTTTCTTATTTGTTTGCTACTTTATTTCTGTATGTGTATGCATGGATTTGTTCTTCACATGCAATGTGTGGGTGTATTTATTCCCGTATGATGGTAGGGGGGTGCATGGTGTTCTTTGTTTTTATGAATGTTTTTAGCATTCTTCCCATGCTCGATTGGTCAAAAGATTGTGCAAAATTTTATTGCTATTAATCTTAAACATTGATTAAGATGCTGCTAATGGTAAATGAGATCATTGGTCCAAGTTTCAACTTGCATGGACAAATTCAGTTATGGTGCATTATTTTCTTTTCCCCTCTCCTCTTCCTCTTTGCTTCAGCACTTTGAAGGTTAGATAGCAAATTTGGACTGCATGCTTTTT